>BSBM01001463.1:417500-619523 GCA_027924585.1 Larix kaempferi | reverse complement strand
CCCCTCATCTATCTTTCTCTCTCTTCCTCCCCCTAAACTTAATAAACACCTCTCACACCATGCTCTCTCCCCTACACCTCACACCTACCCCTAACCCCCACCCCTCTCTCTCCCCTCGAAGCCCCCTAACACCCCCCCTCTCTCTCTCTCTCCACAACCCCCCTCTCTATATATATCTCCTAATCCCCCATACTACTGGACCACCCCCCTCTCCCTCACCCCACCCCCCCCCCCTCTCTCTCTCTCCCTCACCCTAACCCCCCAACTCCTCACCACCCTACCCCTACCCCCTACCCTTCTCTCTCTTTCCCCTCCTCCTCCAACAATTATTAACCCCCTCTCTCAATCTCTCTCTCTCCTCCTCCTCCTAATGCTTGTTAATGTTAAATAAGGAATGCACACACGTTCTTAACTTTCATGCATTATTTTCTACATAAGACAAAAATCCTTTCTCTTGCTCATCATTCTATCTCCTCACAACATGTGTTGGGGATCCTTTTCAACTTGAAATTTAGGACATAAAAGAAAATAGAGGAAGGGAACAATATTCCAAGAAGAGAGGTGGTGTTTAGAGACATTGTTACAACACTTAAGCACAACGCATTATGACCAGAACATCACAATGCCTTATCACAAATGCTATAATTTCATATCAACACAACCCATAAGTTCATTCTTTTATAGTCTCTAGAGATAACGAAATTCCTTGAAGTGAGGATGATATGGTCCACAAATAGGGATCATTGGTTCCAACGGTTTCCACAAAATCTACGACATCCCATAGTTTAATCGATTATTGTAGTAAATCTGACCATGGCCTCGTCGACCATTAAGTCAATCCTTCGACTCTCCCAATCGACTGCTTTGAAAGTCAACTATTGTATATCAACTGACTATCTCCAGAAGATCCAGGAGTGTGATGAACCTGCATAAACTTAGTTTCCAACACCCCCATCAACATAATGCTCTGGAGATTTAGGAGATGTAATTACGTGCTCTAAACATCCCCCATAATTGCATCTTCCTAAATCCCAATCATAGCCCGAAGTTTCACAAACTTAGATTCTATTAATGGATTTATAAATATATAATCAATATGCTCATATGTCCTGCAATAAATAAGGGAGACACCATTGTCCCACACCAACTATCACAAATAGTGAACATGAAGTTCAACATGCTTCATTTTTCTATGACCAATAGGATTGTGAGTAACCTATATTGTAATATGATTATCATAGTGAATAACAAATTAGGTCTGAATAGGAAACCCAAGCCACTTCTATAAGTTGACTAATCAAAAATTCCTATGTACCAGCATTCATAGCACCATAATGACCAAATTATGTAGTCAAAATGGATAATACCTTATGTTTCTTACACGACCAAACAGGTTCCATAAGTTAGTTGAAACACATAGCCAAAATTGGAATTATGATCATCAATGTCACCTCTTCCATCGGAATCAATAAACTTGACCAATGGTTCTATAATATGACAATGCTTAATACAATACTAAAAAGTTCCTTTGATATAGTGAACAATTCTCTTTGCAGCTTTCCAGTGTCTCTCTTGATAATATTGCATGAACTGGGAGAGAACACTAACAACAAAGGAGATATTTGATTGACTGTGAATTAACAAAAATAGTCTACCGAGCAACCGTCCATAAATAGTGGCATTGGCTAGCGGAGAGTCATAGTCTTTCAACAATTTTATGCCATATTGATAAGGTGTAGCACAAGACTTACATTCATCCATCTTGAATCATTTCGAAATATTCAAAGCATACTTAGGTTGATAAATAAAGATACCATCATTCATTTGCAAAATTTGAATTCCTAGAAAGAAATGCAACAGACCAAGGTCATTATTTCAAAGGTATCTGCAAGTTGTTTCCTCAAACCCAAAATCAGATTGACATTATTTCCAGTTATGACTAAATCATTAACATACAATGCCACAATCAAATTATCACCATCAACATGTAATACATAAATATTGTGACCATATTCATAATTTTCGAAGACAAAATTGGAAAATAAATGATCAATATTCTCATACCAAGCACGAGGTGTCTATTTCAAACCATAAAATGACTTCTTGAGTCGAAAAACAAGACTAGAATCTATCATAAAACTAGGAGGTTGTTACATATATATTTCTTCAGTCAAATCTCCATGAAGAAAGGAAATGTTAACATCCATTTGATGAAGTTCCCATCCAAAATAATTAGCAAGGGAAAGGATCATTCAAACAGAGCTCGTCTTTGGAATATGTGTTACAGCATAATTTTCCACCTTGTGAGCATCAGCACTCTCTGGCCTGCAGGATCCATTTCACTGACTCAGATCCACTTTATATCCTTCAGACACTATTTTTCCCTATTTTTCCCTTGTATGCTAGTTGCATCATTATAGCAGGCGTACCTGCGAGTTGCATCACTATAGCCCGCGGGTAGCATGTAAAATGGTAAAAATCACTAGTTTATTACTTTTTACTCCCGAAAACCGGTCATAGGGTGACATTTGGCCCTCCATTTTCCCCGAAACGCCTCGATGTGTCCTTTCACTTACCTTTGGAAGGACCATATATTGAGCACATATGGCTTATGGACGGCAGGAGAAAGGAGAGCAAGAGAACTCTAGTGGAGTTTTGCCTTATCTTAAGTCTACACTCATTGATCCTTGTAGTTGTGAACCTTCTATGTTCACCTTCCAAACTCCTATCATAGTTTGAGTTTTCCATTCCATGGAGGATTGAAGTGGTGGAGGCACAAGTGGATTGATCCAGATCTTGGTTCAGATTGGTTGCCGGCAAGAGGTCGTATCACATTGTACTTCTTGTTATTTATTAATAGAAATACTCATATTCTCGTCCATTAATGTTGTGAATGTTGTTTACATTACATTGGGTTCCATTTACTTATAATATCATGGACCATTTCTATTGATGATGTTAATGTTGTTTATATATTACATGCACTTGTTGTATATCAGCTGTCAAGACTAATTTGCAGGTTCAGGTGCACGAGTGGAAAAGCTCCAACAAGGATCTACATCAAACATTTGGATCGAGGTTGGTTATATTCTTCATTATCTTAGCATTGTCATTTATATATCATAGTTATGAGAATTGAGTTAATTTCTGGTAGTCAGCTGTCTGTTGTGGTCTACCCCAAGTGATGGTGAGTTTTCTCCAACACAGAAATGGCGACTCTGCTGGGGAAAACATCCATGTTTGGGGATTTTTAGGCATTAGTCCTTATTTAGAGTTGTTGTTTGTCGAAGCTCTGTGTCACTGATTGTCCGTTGAGATACACTATAGAAAATTGGTTTTTTCTGAGCCATTGGACTCTTTGTTTTCCCATTTGCCTTTCCTTACCCGTGGGTGAGCTTAGCTCTGCCCGCGAACACCCGCCTTTGTTTACTCTACTGCTCACAGGTACCCATAGGTATTCCTTCGACAGTAGCGTACAACTCCGCCTTTGGTTGATTTATGACTTTTGGTTGTTGTTGGGTTGGCTTTGGATGATCCTGAGTCTTTGTTGGCCTGTTTCTTGACTGTTCCATGCCTTGGTTGTGATCATAACTCTTCTTTTCTCTTGGTTGAGCCTTGTTGGTTTTTTACCCATCTTCGGATTTAGCCTTGTTGGTTTTTTCCTTTTGAGCTCATTCTGTTGGCTGAGTCTTACTGTTTGGTATCCGTTGGGTCATCTTAGTGATCTCCTTGGCATATCAGTGTCTAGATAGTAGGAGTTTGCTTGCATTTTTCATTTCCTTATATTCAAAAATACAAAAAAATACATATAGTTTTGCATTTCCCTTTTGTTTATAAGAGAAAATACAAGAAAAAAAATTTCTTTTATGTACTGCATCTTGCATTGAGTGCTTGCTGCCTTCATTTAGGTTTTGCTTGTGCATTGAAAATATAAAAGGATTGCATTTTTATTTCGAAACCGTTGGATTGATTTTGCATGCTAGTGGCATTGTTTTTATTGGATAGATGAGTCTCGGATTTGACGATTTTGCATATTATTGACTCATACACATCACTAGTTTCACGAAAATATCCCTTGAGTAACCACAACCATTAAAATTAATGCTTAATCTTAAAATTGATTAAACTGATTTTATTTATAGGGTACACCAACTAGCATAGGTTTAGAGTCTTGGAATACATCATTGTGAGTTAACAATCCAATACTAGTAGACGAAACATTAGGTGTCTGACCAGGGAGTGGAGGAATCCATGGTATACATCGGTGTTCTTAGGAAGCTCTACTCAAATCAGAGTTGAGCACGAGGTCATGGGAGGTTGGCTGAGGAGATATCCCTCTGATACCGATTGAACGTGGGAGATATTTCTAGGATTTGTTCGTATTTGGGGAGTCTTGGGGGATTTGATCCTCATTGAGTTTCGGGCTCAGCTACCCTTCCCATATGACGGATCCCACCTGCGACTGTCCCCCTGAGAATTGGTTATACTATGGTGACCATAGTTTCCTTACCTAGGTATCGCATAGGGTACTTACAGTGGTTATGCTGTTTGTGTCCTGAGTCAGGTAGGGATTGGACAGCACAGTTGTTTGTTGCCGAGGGTTACGGCCCTTTGCACGCAGTGAAGCCTGGGTGTCTCTATAACTTATTATGTTATGTCCAACTATAGTTTGGGACTCTCAAGCCTCTCCTAGGTGAGACATACCAGCTCTAGTGTTGGGAGCTCATTTAGACACTCTGTTTGTCTACTCTTGGCTATAGTTTCTCTAGGTGTGTTCTTTTGATTTACTGTTTTTGGTCGATAGTTGGCCTTTAGCTGACGTTTTGATTTTATAGTCTCTCCAAAGATATCATGGCGCGGAGTCCTACTCCCCGTCGATCTCGTCAGTTGGCTAGTTTACCAGCTGCTGAGCTTAAACACCGTGTCAAGAAGGGACGCCGCCGAGCTCCCTCCAAATCTTCGTATTCTTACGAGACATACATTATCGATGCCATGATTTCACACTCTGGCACGGGAGAAATCCCGACTAGTCCTTCGGGTAGAGTTGAGCACACTTCTGACACCCCTACTCCTCGTGAGGCATGGGGGGGTGATCCACCTGAGACCCAACCTAGTTTGTTTGGTCCGGATCCACTCGAGACCCGACCTAGTTTGTTTGGTCCGGATCCACCCGAGGACGACCCATTCGATCCTTCATATACACATAATTATCTATACGGGATACCAAAGTTACATGATGACACAGGCCCTACGGTCAACCCTACCGTGTTCTCATATGGTATATCGAATAACACCAAAGTTGATCCTTCCATTGCTTTTGGTAGTCATGCTGATGCCATTCATGGTGTTAGCAACACTACACCCACTGGGGGCAATACCCTCGCCAACGGCACCACGTTGTTCACTCACACACATAGTATGGGGACCAGTCATATTCCTCCTAACAATGCTAATGTTGGAAGACGACTGCCTCCTAGGTCTACCCAACCTAATAGGAACACTGTTCGCAACACGACTCACCGTCCACCACCTAATACACATGTCGCTACCCGTCAACCCAAGACAACTTTCGCGAATGTTAATGCTCCTCCTAACCACGGGGGTCGGCATATACCACATACTTTTGCATCCACTGCCACTGCTAGTAAAAATAATGTAGGAGGTGGGAATATATCTTATCCTCATGGTCATAACGCCACTTGTTTGCTTGGTTTTGCAACCAAGCTTGTGCAATGGGAACCTATCAACAATGTGATAACAGTTTCAATATAGAAAGCAAAAATGATTATGAATTAAATCGAAATCGAAACTAACATGTGCATATAACAAATAAATATAAAAACGATTCATAGAAAGAACGAGAAATAAAAGAATGTTTTGTATGATCATACTTCAAATGGTGAGGATTTGTGGTGTTGAGCAGCTCCAAGGGTGAGATGCTCCAGGCTCCAATGGTATCTTCTCCAAGATTGCTACAATGGTCAAGAACTCATGAGAGATTTTAACAACATGAGGATAAGATGATGGATGGATGGAAAGTGAGGAGTCCCTACCACCTTTTTATAGTTTTTGGTGGTGGGGAATACCATTATGGTTTTGAGGAAACCAATGGTATTGACCAACATGGTTTAGGTACCTTTTTCCCTCTTCTTTCCTTTTTTGAATATTTTTATTCCCTTTTAATATTTTTGGGAATTCTGGGCCCTTTTTGAGGGTTTTTTATGTTGTTTGAGGAAAAATATATCTTTTGAGGGGGAAAAGGGTGTATTATGGTCTTTTGGTGACCTTTTGATGGCTTTAGAGGCTCAATTGGTGGAAAAGTGGACAAATGGGTCATGTGAATAAGGAAATGAGCTAGTGAGCACTTTTTGGGTGTTAACAGATTGCCCCCTGATGTGTGAGGGCAGGAGCTCATCGTATGGCCGATAGAAATCATAGTTCTTTGTCTTTTTTTTTGGGTTTGGAGAAGAGAAGAGACCGATTGGAGATTGGAACACCAGGCCCATGCAAACTGCACAAACTAACAAATACATGGCCTCAAAATGAATGAGGAATAATATCTGATAATGGAGGAGGCGGGCATACCCATGCTCTTATCAATACATATACATAACAATTAATCCCAAGAAGGGGACACTATTTTGGGATGTACTCATGATCATAACATGACTGATCTCAATCACTGACACACTGGAATAAAGCGACAATTGTTCTGAATAAGGTCTTAGAAGGGTTGATGAACTGTTGAAACTGAAGGTGTCCAACATCTGTAGGGACTCAATGACTGTGAGTCATCTCTGAGAAGTAAATGTAACTGTATACTCGAGGGAGTATAAAACTGGGGTACATCTGAATACTGTCGCCATGCGCAACTCGGATATCTATAGGAAAATGTAACTGGTTGTGTCCATAAGTAGACTCTCAAATGTGGAAGAGTCAGGTGGTATCCGGGGTCTTCAACAAAAAACTGAAAGGACCAATACCCTGTGCGAGTCTCAACAATGCGATCAAGGTGTTGAAGTCGAGCATGTGAGAAACAACCATTTGGAGAGGTACTGAGGACTCTTCTCAAAATGATTTGTAGGCACTCATCATAAATGGTGATGAGTCCAAGACACAGGGACCTCCAGGTCTTTCTCTGGAATAAATTTGGCTGGCGTCGACAGAGGGAGACCAGCAACTAACAAGGCAATGATGTTTCCTTGATAGGAGCGTGAGGTGTAGAACTGAAGTGTGGTAGTACTGATGGTAGTACTGACATACTGTGGGGATGGGAAATAATTGGGGTCGTAGAGTGTGTGGACTCAAACTTCCTTTGTTAAGAGCATGATGACATGGTTGACCTGGCAGCGTAGGAAACTGACTTGTAGCTGCGGGGATCATAGCTTTAAGTACTGAAGGGTATGTATTGACTCTGGGGGGACATGCTAATGGATGCTGTAGAGGGACTCTCATGGTGACATAGTGCAGAATACTCTGAACAAAGGCGACCGAAATGGGGAAGCTGCCATATGAGTAGACATGGTCTATTGTGGCGCCAAGAAGCACCATTGGGTTCTTCTTCATAGTTTTAATGAGCTCCAAGAAGGGATAAAAGTGTTCTCTGAAATGGTACTATCCTGTGGATTTTGTGAGCCCAGAACTGTTCGTGTTCATGAGTGCTTTCATTTTTAAGGAGTCTGAAAAACGATAAGAAAACTCTGCAGTGGTGGTGGCGTACCGTCCTGTGGATTTTTACGAGCCCAAGATGGTGATTGCTCATGGTCGCTTTCATGTTTAGAGAGTCTGAAAGCGGTAAGTGGACTCCATTGGTGTTCTTTTTCATAAGTTAGTCTCCAAGGCCCGAAAAAGCATAAAATGATGCAAATGGAGAACTCTTCTAACCGATGTGACTACATTATTCCTTTTTCATAATTAGTCTACAAGGTCCGAAAAATGGGTAAACTTATACTAGGTAGACGCCCTTTCAAATAAATTTAGCGAGCATGAAAGGAAGCAAGATTGCTCGACGATCTTTTCATTGTTTTAGGAGTCAGAAAAGAGCTTAACAGAAACTCCCTAAGTGCCTTTTTCGTAAAAGGAATTGCTCGGCCCAAAAAAGGGGTAAAACTATACCGAACAAAAATGTATTAATGAGAGCGAGAAATGGTCTCAAGCATTGTCATGAGTGCGGAAAACTGAATCCGGTGACATAAAGATTGTCAAAAATGGGAAACGGCCAATGTGGCACGTGAACCGAGGTAGCGAGGGGGCATGTAAAAGTTGCTCGAAAAATCAGGGCATGAGAGCGAGAAATGATCTCAACCATCATCACGAGCATGAAAAATTGAATCCGACAATATAAAATTCGTCAACAACAGAGGACAGCCAATGTGGCACACAAACCGAGGCAATGAGGGGCATGGAAAAAACGCCAGAAAAAATGGAGGCGTGAGAGCGAGAAATGATCTCAAACATCATCACGAGTGTGGAAAACTGAATCTGATGGTATAAGATTCGTTAGAAACGAACGACGGCCGATGTGGCATGCAAACCGAGGCAACAAGGGGGCATGTGAAAGATGCCCGAAAAATCTGGGCATGAGAGCGAGAAATGGTCTCAAGCGTCATCACGGGCACGAAAAACTAAATGCGGTGATATAAGACCCGTAAAAAAAATGGAGGACGACCGATGTGGCATGCAAACCGAGGCAACGAGGGCATGAAAAGATGCTCAAAAAATGGAGGTGGTGAAAACAGAAAAAGGAAAGGACTATCATGAAGTTCTCGCTGTATTGATTCCAACGGTTTGAGGAACGGACGTCATATGATACCGCAATGGTTGTTTGAAAAATGGTCAAATATCTATAAATAGGGTGTGGGGCCAATATGACGTGTCATTGTTACATGCGAGTTTGGCAGAGCAATCAGAGCTCTTTCTTGATTTCTCGGAGATTCGACTGTTAGTTTTCGATTCCGTGAGTTTCAGGTAACCCTATTTGCCTTAGCCTTTTGAATTATGTCTTTTTTGGTTAGCGGAGGGCCCCTGAAGGCTGTGAAATTCCATGTTGGCCTTCCAACATGGAATATCGCGGGTTTCGTGTCCTTTTCCGCGATGAACATCGTGGGTTTGGGGCTGATAGTCACGATGTTCATCGCAGCTATCGGGCTTACAGTCGCGATGCTCATCGCTACTGTGGGGTCAATACCTGCGATGTTCATCGCAGGTTCATGGATGAAAGCCACGATGATCATCACGGATTTTGATGGAAAAGCCACGATGAAATTTTTCTGTTTCTAAAAAAAATTCTTTGTTTTTTGGCAGGATGTTGAGGAGACCGCTGTTATCATGGCAGGAGCGGGAGATGGAGGAGGACCTGATGATTTGGATTCGGACCGATCAGGGTGTCCGACAGACTTTGGCTGTGAGCGGGCTCCTGAAGTTCGCTCAGATTCCACCAATGCGTTCAGTAGGACTGCTGCTGAACAAATTGGTGGGTCTCTGGGTCCCTGCAGAGGGTGCTTTCATGGTTGGGGGTGAGAGGTTAGAGATCACCCTCACTGATGTTTAATTTCTTATTGGGTTGCCTCGCTTAGGGGAGGTAGGGGATCTTCTGCTGAGGATCCCGACAGGTTTGGATATTGAGGAGCTATTGGAGACATTCTGTGTTCCAGGGGCTATTGTGCAGAACAATGCATTGAGCCTGAGATCTCTATGGGAGTGGGATATGTGGGCTATTGGGGCTTGTGTTCTATGGGTGTTGGGTGCCGCGGTGCCACATCATTTGTCTAGGGGACAAACGATGATGGTGGATTCTGTGCTGAGATGGACCTACTACGCATGGGGTCAAATGTTTTTGGCCGATTTCCGAAGAGATCTGGACAAGGTCAGTCGGGAGGGGGGAGAGTTCTGCTATGCCTCCTTCCTGTGTTGTTTCTTCTTTGAGCGGGTACTGACCTTGCGGCCACGGGTTCCGGTTCGAGACAGGTTGGTGAGTGAGCCACACATGGTGCGGTGGGGGTAGATGATGCCCCGCGGTGGTGGTGGTATCCGCGGGTTCTTTTCACAGGATATGTATGAGTAGTGGGAGCAGATCCCCCTACTAATTGATGACTATCCATATGCTGGTATGGATTATTGAGGAGATCTGGAGATGCCTCAAGCCCAGGGACAGGCCTGGGGTTTAGATGGTATGTTTTTGTGTTTGGTTCTCTACTATATCATGTGTTTTTTAGATGTTTTTGTTATGAGTATAGTTAGAGATATTTATATGATGGTTCACTTGCGTGATTGTGCAGATGTTGGTCCTGTACCACCGGCCGATCATGTGGGCCATAGGGGACGGGCAATGGTGGTCATTCTTCCTCCTGTAGCGGTACTGCCTCCTCATGCTCGAGGAGTTGGGCCTCGCGGTCGAGGAGTTGGGCCTTGAGATGATTCGGTTGAGGTCGTACGAGAGACACTGGACATGATCCTGGAAGGAATGCTAGAGGATGGGTGGAGCGACTTGGATCGGGACATCGTCGAGCATTGTTTCGATGCGCCTTGTGAGTGGCGCTCTATCCTGCTCAGAGCAACATTGGTGATGGCTGAGAGGAGGGATGGGGCTCGGCATGATCCGGCAAGGCCGGTGGAGGGGAGGATTCGGGTGCGGGATGATCCAGCGGGGCCGACGGAGAGGAGGGTTCGGGCTTGGCATGATCCAGCGGGGCCAGCGGAGGTGGCGCCAGAGGAGCCCGGAGAGTATGATGATTAGATGATCTTGTATCTGCCCCCAAATGCCGATGAGCATATGGGGAAGTACCTTTTTGTACGGCTTATGTATTTTTGTATATTGGGTGCTGAGGGCACCTATGACATGTTGACTATATGATTATATATATATATATATATGTTTTGGTATATAGTCGTGTATGCACATGGATGCATTTATTGTCTATTTGTTTGCCTGTGGAGGCATGTCTGATTTTCTGTATGGCCGTGGAGGCACATGTTATGCACATGGATGCAACATTTTAATTTTTGTATATGCCCGTGGAGGCACATATTATGCACGTGGATGCACTTTTTTAATTTTGTATATGCCCGTGGAGGCACATGTTATGCACGTGGATGCACCTTTTGTATTTACTACATGGTTGGATTGGTGTGCCAATCAAGAATGTTGTGGGACATATGGTCTGCTACACTGTTGAGATTCCTTGGGACATGTGTGAATGAAATGGATTCAAACTGTCGAACCATTTGTTTAGTGCACAGGAATCTTCTGAAAATACAGGGATCGTGTACCTAGTAATCATTGTTGAGCTGGGAAACAAGGAGCTGTGAGTCCAAGAAAACATTAAGGTGACTTATGCTCATTTGGAGAGCAGCGGCCAGGAGACCGGTCATGGCATCGTATTCATCTTGGTTGTTGGTGGCGGCACCTATGCACACTCCGTCAATGTGGATCAACTCATGTGAAGGGGAATATATTACCCAAGTTGTGGAGGCGATATTGGGGGACCAATGGCTTGCACCATCAGCGAAACCAACATAGAAAAGTGGAATAGGATCCATCTGTGGTCATGCAGGAAAAACAAATTTTTAGGTTTTTGTATTTTTGTAAAATACAAAATAAGACTATACAATTATGGACGGTGGTGTCCATCATATTTTCTATGGGTAAAATCGCTTGAAGACCCGTTGCGTGGGTTGTTTAGGGGGTTGCCTTCTGAGTCGGTCAAAATGTATGCCCCCTGTCCGAGGCAAGTATGTATAATGTATGGGCCTTGCCACATGGACACAAAATTTCCTTTTCTGGTTTTGTCATGAGCTTGATCATAGGCGAGGACAAGGTCCCCTTCAGTAAAGGTTCTTGGCTGGACATGTTTGTCGTAACTCAGTTTGGATCGGTTCTTGGCTGCTTCCATGGTTTGGAGGGCTGTGCGCCAATCTTCATCGTCCTGCTCCAAAAGTAGTAAGCATTGCTCAATTGGGGAAGTGTCTGGTAGGATTTCAACGGCCATATGTAGGGCTGGAATCTGGCACTCGATGGGGAGGATGGATTCGAAACCATGAACTAGATGGAAAGGGGTAAAACCGGTGGCGGTTTTGGTTGACATGCAGTATGCCCATAGTGCCGGAAAGAGCATGTGATGCCAATTTGATTTGTGTTTGTCAACAGTGCGTTGGAGGATGGTCTTCAAAATTTTGTTAATCGCTTCGACTTAGCCATTCCCTTGGGGGTAGTAGGCGGAGGAAAAATGGTGTTCACATTTCAGTAGGGTTGATAATTCTCTCCAAATGGAATCTTCAAAGTGAGAGCCGTGGTCTGAGACGAGTTGCTTTGGCACTCCAAAACGAGAGATAACATGGTTGAGGAAAAAACGTGTTGCAGTGTCAGCTTTGCAATTGTAAGTTGGCATGGCTTTTGCCCATTTGGTGAAATAATCTACGGCCACAATGATGTGTTTATGACCACTGGCTGACGTGGGATTGCAATCTAGGAAGTCGATGGCCCATTTGCAGAATGGTCCGACAGTGATGACTGGATGAAGGGGGGTGGGTGGGGTTCTTGCCTTGGGGGCAAAAAGTTGGCAGTTTTGACAATGTTTGACTGCGGTGATGCAATCAGTAAATAATCACGGGGGGGTCACTTGATAGGCAATATCCTATCACGTCCATTCATATTGGGGAATAAACTATGATATGGAAATGAGAAAATATATTGCCTTGTATTAGGGGGTCAAAGGGTCTTAAATATGTTATATAGCAATACAAATATTTAGGGTATATTTTATTACATTTCATGTAGAAGTGTGGAGGGGACGAGAGTGTATTTTATTACAAATAATTTTAAAGTATATTTTTTTTTTCTATGCATGATATTAAAAATACCAAAAGTTAATAATATTTGTTATGAAAATTAATAAATATTTTTTTCTAAAATAAAAAAAAATTCATAATTGTCAATTTCCCAAAAATTTGTTAGATGTTTAAAAAGTTTAATTTTTGTTCATGAATGATATGCTATAAAAACCCTATTATTTATTTCTGAACTATCCATGAGGCTACCTAGACTAGCCATTTTTATATCTTCCTCCGACAAATATATAGTAATCGATCTACGGTCTATTTACATTGACTTTTTATTAGATAACAAAATAATATCTTCATTTCTAAAATTAATCTTTATCATTTAAAAATTAATATTTTTTTATTATTCTTTGAAATTATTTATCTACCCTACAATTCATCAAATGTGTGATATGAAATTATTTATCTACCCTGCAATTCGTCAAATGTGTGATATGGCAAAGATAGGACCAAATTCATGTTATTGTAGGCATAAGAAAATGTGAAGAAATTAAACTTTAAAAAAAATAGCCATTAGTTGACATGACAACCATGCCAGATATGGCGAGCATCTATCCCCTTCCCATGGTATGTCATAATTACAAACAATTTACTAGGCATGGACTTTAAGCTAGAATCTAGAAAAATCTGCATTTAACTATAGGTATTTATTGGATCCATTTGCTACCGTAGTGCTATTAAATATATGACAAGCGCAATTGCCCAAAATCCATGTAAACGGAGGCTGAAGTTTGGTGTGCATTTATTCAATTAATAATGAACTATGCCCTATTATGACGTTTCTGTATGACAAGTAGGACATGTTTTCACTGCTCCTCCGGTGTTTAAATCAGGTGAGTATCATATGTATCTGGATAGGGTTCAATCACCCTCTTATCAGACTGATACAGGCACACAATGGATCCAAAACTATCACATGATGAATTGTACAATTGGGAATCAATTCGTAGATAGAAAATCTAGTTGGGTGGCGTCCAATCCAATTCATAGCTCCTCGTAGTGCTCCACATTAATAGATTTTTCGGGTGATTGGAAATAAAGGCAATTTCAATTTTTAAAGAAACTAAAGGGCCGGTTCATTTGAATTATGGGATTTAGATCAATGGATTATTCATTCAGGAATTTACCGGATAATTTATTTATTGGTTTCCATTTAATGAATGGATATGGAAATGGATATTTTATTGAGATCCCTACCATTAGATGACTAAGACAAGCAATATATAATCAACATAGGCCCATGAATGTCTGTTTGGAAATCGGTAAACTCTTATTAGATTGGCTTACCGTAGATTGTTTTCGCGGATTTGTAGGGAAGGAACCGAGGACTGAATTTAGCTAGAGTGAGGAACCTTTTACACTAGACCTGTTAGGCAATAACATTACTTGAGGCCAGGTGATTATGTCACCCATCACTCACACTAGGAATTGCTTGCTGCGGAGCTAGATAGGAAACTTCTGGAATGTGAATTAATATGTGAACGGAGGATAGGCATTGGAGAAACGTTTATACCAGTGTTGCATTATCAATCCTGGCCGCGAAGCAAGAGCGAATTTTATTTTGAAGCAGGTTTGGGATCAACTCCATGTTCTGCCTAAAAAGGTATGTACAAGAAAACCATTTATTTTTTTCTGTGAACTAGTTATGCTTATCAGTGAACTAATGCTAAAGAATGCAATTTCATCAGTGAATCTTATCAACTTAAGGAGCTTCTTACTATAATTAGCCAATGAAACTTCACTCACTAATCGTATTTTTTAACAGTTTCATGTGGTTTCAATTTAATTACCTTCATTTCTTGGAATGTTGATGCTCATCTATAAAGATCTTTGTATTAATACCTGATGTAGGACAACAACAAGGAACACTAGGTGTAAGCGAGAGCATCATTCTTTTTACAGTGCCAATTTTATAAATCTCTGTCCATCTTCAGCATTTTTTTAGCACCTCAATACCAGAGTTAATTTTTTTTGTCATTGTTTCTGGTAGTATGGACCCCCTTTTAAATCATTTATAAATCATTTATCTCGATCAGGTATAGAGATAGATAGCGCTATCATAAAAACATAAATTTTAAAGTTAATAATAAAAATGATTTGAGTTCATATTTATCAGAGTTTCAGGAACCTATTAACCAGATTCAATCGAATTTGAAATTAACATTGGACAAGTTCAATTCTGTCGGTCAATGATAGAGATCGATCTTGAAGGATGAAATGATTCTGGATATATATGTCAATATATATTTCTTGGAATATATGTTAGTAGATTCATAGTTCCAGATCTATTTTTATAAAATTAGAAATTAGCATTGGACAATAAATTAAGTTCGATTTTGTCTATCAATGACAGAGATCGATCTTAAAAGTTGAAATCGATTTTTTGGTATACATGTTGATATGTATTTGCAGCCCAAATTAAATCTATTGGTTGATTTTGGCGTGGGGGAAAAATAAGTTTGAGCGACTCTGTATCCCTATGACAGAGTTCGATCTTAAAGTTTGAAATCAATTTTTTTTTTACATTATAGATTATTAAGAAGTCGTTCCCAGATCTGACGTTGTGTCTAATTTATATTTCAATCCACAGTATTATCCCCAAATCGACAGTGATCGAATCGATGGTGAATCCTAGATCTGACGTTGTGGTTAATTTATATTTCAATCCACAGTATTATCCCCAAATCGATAGTGATTGAATCGATGGTGAATCCCAGATCTGACGTTGTGTTTAATTTATATTTCAATCCACAGTATTATCCCCAAATCGACAGTGATCGAATCGATGGTGAATCCCAGATCTGATGTTGTGTTTAATTTATATTTCAATCCACAGTATTATCCCCAAATCGACAGTGATCGAATCGATGGTGAATCCCAGATCTGAAGTTGTGTTAATTTATATTTCAATCCACAGCATTATCCCCAAATCGACAGTGATCGAATCGATGGTGAATTCCACCTGACGTTGTGTCTAATTTATATTTCAATCCACAACATTTTTACTGACAGAAATTTCAGTGAATTCAGTTCAATATTGTGTCTATATCCTAGATCCAAATGACTGCATTGAGAATGACTTCAATCTATTGTTTTCGTTTAATTTATTCCCAATATTTCGATCCATAGTGTTTCCATCGATATCAAATTTCAAGTCGAATGTTGGGACTATTTCCTCATTTGGATAGCAAATTCATTAACAGTAAATTCGATCTATTGTTTATGTTTACATTTATTCCCAATAAGTTCGATCCACAGCATTTTTACTGACAGAAATTTCAGTGAATTCAGTTCGATATTGTGTCTATATCCCCAGATCCAGAACGATTGCTTAACGGTGATTTCAATCTATTGTTTGTGTTTAAACTTGTCCAATATTCAATCCATAGCATTTTCACTGACAGTAGATTCAAGTCTGATGTCCCCAGATAGATAGCGATTTCAATAATAATGAATTCCATCAGAAGTTTGTGTTAAAGTTTCCCCAGTACTTAACTCATTAGCAATTTCGTTGAATGATAAATCAAATCTTTTTCTTATTGGCAGCATCGGATTCATATCCAGTTGCATCATAATGTTATCCAATTTGCATTCGATCCACGAGTCTGTTATTATGATGAATTCTAGATTATAAAATTACTCATTGTGATCGCTTAACGCTCCTACTCTCCAAGCCAACTTCGTGTGATGAACTGTAATCCGATAAGCTCTGTCTAGATGTGAATTGGCGATTTGATGATTAAGGGATAGCTGGTTTAGATTGAGATGGCGATTTGGTTAGTAACTGATAGTTCTATCTAGATATGAATTGGCCATTGACTATTAATTAATAGTTCCGTTTAGACAAGAAATGACGAGTTGTTGTTAATTAATAGTTCTGTTTAGATAAGAAGTGGCCGTTTGGTAGACACCACTTTGTAATTGTATGCAATTCCACCTCAGAAAAATGTAATTAGTGTTATATGCTTTTAGAGATTATCAATATTTAAATAAGTCTTGAACAGAGGTGGATTCCGATTGTAGTTGATAGTTATACTTATACTTTTAAATAGAAGAATGCTAACTTAGTTAAATTCATAGATTCCTTTTAAATAAAATAAAATGCTAAGTTGAACTATGCTAAAATTTAGTTAAAATCTTAGATACCTTAGCTAATGGAAATGCTAAGACTTAGTTGAATTCATAGATGTACCTTATTTAGATAGGGTACTACAATGGTCGTAATTATTATTCAAGAATGTCTTTTTTTATTTAAGTGATTATGGTATGTTTCAATTAAGTTGTATTGTAAAATATTATTGAAAATACTTATTATGTTTAAGGTTGGAATGTGAGAAGGGTATGCATTACTTAATATGTTTATAGTTGGGATTCACTTGTAATTAGAAAGTCTTATAGCTAGAATTCTAAAGATATTTATTTAGAATTACTCATGTGATCATCATAGTTGTGGAATATTTTATCTTTAATCAAATTTAATCTTTAGTCAAATGTGTTCTCATGTTATAGCATAGATGAATGGGTTAGAAGACATAAATATATTATCTTAATTATATATTTATGTTATGATAAGGATTAGTGAATGGATTGCCATAATTTATTTTCATATTTATAGGATGACATGAATTGAATAAAAACATAAAGATTTAAACTCCCTATGGGATAGTTAGAGATAGAAGAATGATTAATTTCTTATAGATCTCTTATAACATGATGTGAAAAGTTAAAATAATTATGTTATAATTTTGTAACACATTTATGTGACGATAAAAACCCTTTCCTTTTTACTTCTAAATTAATTGTTACAAAAAAAACAAAAAACAAAAAAAATATCACTAGTTCAACCTGACATACGTTACATTTATGTATATAAATGTCCAGTGGTGAATACAGGAGACTATTTGATTATTGCAAGTGTGTATTTTATACCCTCATGTATACATATTTACATAGTAATAGATAAAATACCATTTGAAACAAGGATTAGTCGCTCCACACATGGTTTCTTATTGTTTATGATGAGGGGGAAAGGATGTTTCTATGGAAATGGAGGGATACATTAATATTAGAATGGTGATTTCGTTGCAAGAGATAATATTTTGTTGAAAAAATCAATGCATGAAACAAAAAATTAATTAGACTAGAGTAAAGTATCACTAGTTAGAACATACAATGATAAAACATCAAGGTAGGATAAAATCCATCTCATGGAAACTATTGATTTCTTCCTCATATGTAGGAATATCACATAAATATCATTTGTGTTTAGCTTGTGAACAAGGTAATTTTGGAAAATAAGCAATATATGTATTGTGTTGGAAGATCATAGGATACAGTACATAATCAATCAAAGAACGATATGTTGTTTGTCTAAAAAAAATCCAAGTGGAATTAGGACATCCCACTAGAGAGGAATTTATCTTAACTATCTATTAGAGAGTAAGAGAGATCTAAATCTAAACACATCTTTTTAAAATATGATCTAGTTTAGATGGGTTTATCCTCTCTCTCTCTCTCTCTCTCTCTCTCTCTCTCTATATATATATATATATATATATGACACTTAGTTTAGTTTTTTATTATTATGGTAGACTTTTTTATTATTATTATGTATTTTTAATTCTTTTTAATTTAATTTATTACACCTACTTAGTTTCTAATTGTATTTTATTTTTGCAATAATTCTCTTAAAAAATACATTGCATCTTTATATATTTTGTGTACTTTCAAGCCTCCCCTTTTAGAAGATTAAGTTTATTCAAACATTCTTTGATGAAGATAATGATGGTTATTAACATCCACTTTAGTATACGGACTTCAAAAAATGTAATGAATCACTTGGTTTTCTTTAAAATTATATTTATGTGTTTGAAAAATTTTAAGAAAATCATTCATAGATTGTCATGGTTTTGACAAGTTAAAAGGTTAGAAATGTCAATATTGTAAGAGAATAGCCTCAAACAATGAAGATCCCCCTATGCACCCATTGGACAACTTCACCTTATTCTCGGGCTATTTCACCAACCACTTGTTAAGTTTTTTGTTGTTTTGGGAATGCCCATTTTTTCATTTTAATTTATACCAAAATCCACAAATCTGAATTTAGTACACAAAAAATAAAAACATAAAACCATGATAACATAACCCAAATGTGAAAACCCTCATTATGAAGGCATAAAAAGTTAAACCATAAAAACATAAAACCACTTAAATTCCTCAATGCTTGTGAATTTATTTTTCTTTTCATTAATGCTTGTAAATTTATTTTTGTTTTAATTAATGCTTGTGGATTTATTTTTCTTTTCATTTTGTAGTGCTCTAGTTTAATTTTATTTTTTATTTTTAGTATTCTTTAAAAAATGGAAAAATGTGGCCAAAATATTTTTAATCCTTTGATAATAGTTGTAGGATTAATAAAACAAGAAGATAGAATGGTTGACCTTTCCATCTTTTGTTTCACTTGGTCTCTACCTTGTTGTTTTGTTTGGTTTCTGGTCCCTAAATCATGAGACATATTTTATAAACCCCAAATATTTTAGATGGAAACCATGAGGACAAGCTTTGCCCAAATGCGAGCTTTCCAGTTATGGTTAGCCTCAACCTCCTTGATTTAATGAGATTGACCAATGATTTGATCCAACATGATCCAAATTCCCCTCTATGCCTATCGAACTCTCGTCATACATCCCAAACTTTGAAGGGAAGGCTGGAGAAGACCCCTAAAATCATATCATGTCGTTTCACCTATGGTGCTCACCAAACAACATCGTTGATGATTCTATTAGGCTACACCTGTTCCAGAGGACCCTAACTAGTACTATCGCAAAGTGGTATATTGACCAACACCATGGGAAACATCCCAAATCCACGCCCTCAGAATCAACTCTAATTTTGGATTAATTTTGATCTTATATAGATAGAGAAATGAGATTCATTTGTTGTGGAAGAATCCATGTTCTCTAAACTTGGAATACTTTATGCATAAAAAAATACCTACACATGACCTATTGTGATTTTGATTTGTTGCGGAAAATTTTGGTGTTGACCTTTTTACATAAAATCATGAAGGTCCCCCCGCACATCAAAGGTACTTCCCCTAATGCCTAACATGGGTTCATCAAATCCCATTCTCCACTATGAAGCCCCACCCTTCATTTATGAGTCACCTCTTTGTTGTATTACGAGTCTCGAAAAGGAAATCATATCATGCCTATGGGGAAAAGATTCCCTATGTAAGGCTTGTGTGATGGCATAGTGGGGCATGCATATCCAATGAATGGAACTATTATGGCCCACCCATTTTTTGAATTCCTAGTGGGTCTATTGGGAATGTTATTTAATATCTACAAGAGGCAGTTAATTGTCTATTGAATAAACCTGAATAAACCAAATATTTCTCAGTTTTCTAGTTCAATGAATTTCCTTCTATATAAATTCAATTTTAGTTTGAATGTTTCAACACCACTTTGACAAATGTATGTTATATCCAATCTTTTGAAAAATGTTTCTATATATTTATCCATTTTTATCTAACTAAAAGGTACATGTGGATGGAAATACAGATGAATCCAGACAATGATTTTGACTTTGTAATTGTAACTGGTGAAGAACATTCTATCCTTGGCATAGTTAGGTGTCAATCAGATGCTACTTTTGCATAAATCCGTCAAGAAATTGTGCTTGATAATATCATTGGATATCCTTTTGAGTTTACCAACAATCAAGGATATACTTTAAATGCAACACAAGAGAAAAGATGGAAAGCTACAAAAACACCTATAGGCATCAAGAGGAAACTAGACACATTGGATACTAAAGCGTTGCAATCAAATGTAATGGAAAGAACACCAAATGTTGAAATCATCGAAGAGAACATGGAGGAACCTATGCATAAACAAGCAAGAGTTGAAGTTGAGTGTGATTCGATAGAACAAAACATAGGTGTTGATTCTACTATATTGGCATCTTGGGAACAAAAAGTGAATAGTTTAATGGAAGAGTTTGTTGAGGAGAAGGTTACTCTTAAAGTATATTCAGAAAATGGAACATCTAAAATAAAGATACGTTGTGAAAGTTGTGGTATTGATTATGGAACAGGGGAAATATCTTTGGCAGCATGGACACTTCGCAACTTCAAAAACAATCACATTAAAACAAGGGCCCATCAACGTAACATTTCAAGGGTGGGAAGTAGTGAAACTCCTTCATGTAACATAGAAAGGAAGACATCAATGGTTGGAGATCGAATTGAGATTGATAAAGCCATCAAAATACTAGATGATTTCAACAAGACACAAGATCCAAATTTGTTCAAAGTGGTGGAAGCAACACTTGCAGGATATGAGGACAAGAGAAAAGTAAAAGTGGAATGTACACGGTGCAATAAATGGTTTTATTTAGTACCAGCAAGTGGTAATATTGTTAGTTCTCTAAATGAACATATGAAATCAAACAAGCACATTTCTACTACAAATGAGGCTTCACATAATACAATTGGGTTGAGGACTGGCATAGTTGGGAGACCCAAGAATCCTACCAATGATAAGTCCCAACAGAGTTTGACTAGGTTCTTGGTCCCATCATCAACACCACAACACCACTATCACATAGGGGTTCTACAAGTGCAAATCCTTCTACTTCAGGTATGTTAATTTCACAAGCTTATTTAATTTGAATATGACATTGAACATAATTTTATTTTTTATCTTCAAATTTATTTGCTTTTATTGTATTATTGTAGATCATTTATCTCCCTTGATACTACAATGTTGGGGGTATTGGTATCCATATATTGATAGAAATGGGGAGAGATTGAACACAAAAATCCTAATGGGTGATCAAAGGGGTGGGAAATTATGGGCCATAGAGAAGCATACCAAGAGGATGCTATGTTATCATGGTACAGAATGCCGTATTGATGGTACATATAGGCATATTCATTGTCAGAGGGCTTCTGAAACAGGGATACCTTTTGAATCATTGAAATGCAAGTTTTGTAAGTTGATTCCAGACTGTGATGACTTTAGGATGCGTTTATATCGTGAATCAAGGAGCCCCATTAAAAGACATGGGCGAGATACGGGGAAAGGGAGAAGATTAGACTTTTTGACTCAAATTGAGCTCAGAAATGTTGCAAGGGTTACAAATACTAGCTATAGATCATCAATGAGGGCTCTTTGGTGGGAGAGGACAAAGGTTGCTATACTCTCTATTAGAATAAGGTCCCTAAAGGACAAGTTGTTCGAATCTACAGAAAGGAAAGATGTATTTAGGTTTTGCAAGGATGTGTGTGAGGCACATAGACAAGGAAAATTACAAGGTAAAGATGTTGTTTGGGAATTTGTCAAAGATATGTTTCACAACCTGACACGTCCAAAAGCAGGGAGAAGGTATGGTGCATCCACTAAATCCATTTATGAGATGATTAAGTTATGGGGGGGGTCCTAGATTGCATAGCTTCATTAGCTTGAATTTAGATGGTCCTTCAATATCTACAATTTTAAGGCAAGTGAGAAAATCACTGTCATATATCCCAGGGGAGCATGAGTACATTTTTGAGGCACTTGGAAAGGTTTATGCTTCTTATAAATCCAAACATGGTATAGAGGGTCCGATTCCTGTATGCCTTGCTGAAGATGACACCGTTGTGAAAAAATATGTTAGGTGGGTAGCAAAAAGTGATACTTTGGTTGGTTTTTGTGGTAATAAAGAAAATCATCAATGCCAATCACATTTCTTAGTGGATATGGGCAAGGGAGCTGCAAGCTATGATGTTATTACAGACACTTTTAAGAACAGTGTAATTGGTCATTATGCACGTGTCATTATTGCAAACCCTTTACATGAAAAGATTCCCCGTTTGGTTGTGGTTGTTCATCCAACATGCAATAGGTTCGATGCAAATTTTGTTTCCAAGCAATGGGAAAAAATAGAAGTTATGTGGAGGAAACACGTGGAAAATTGTTTGGGACCTATTATTGGTCATTCATCTGATGGGGATAGTAGAAGAAGACAACTTATGTTGAAGGCTTATTCTTCAACAAAAGGTATTCGATATCAAAGCCCTTGGGAAGGGTGGAGGCTATCTGGGTTGCATGATGGTGGCAACGTAATAGGACTACATGACCAGGATTACATACACAACGGGAAAAAGATAATCAATCCTTTGTTTAGTGGCCGACGAGATTTGATCCTTGGAGAAGAGTTGGTAAGTTTTAGTCATGTCAGAATGGTTTATAACACTTTTAAAGTGGATGATCACAAGCTTAAAATTGAAGATATAGAGAGGATGGATCGACAAAATTGGGGTTTAGCGCAACGCATTGCTTCAAGACATGTTCAAAGGTGTTTAAAAGAGATGAGAAGTACAACAAGTGGTAGGGCAAAGAGAACACTAGGTACGGAGATTTATCTAATGATTGTTGCTGACTACATTGAAATTTTTATGTCTCATAGTTTGACTGTTTGGGAAAGAGTGCGAAATGCTTCAAGAGTTCAACATTTCTTTTTGTTATGGTTAGGTTGGGTACAGAAACAATCTCATGTTAATGCCAACATAAATTTCATTAGTAGAGAGGCATATCAGGATGTGAAAATTTCATGCCACTTTGCGGTTTTATTGATGAGATTGTTTCGATACCACTACTCTAACTTGCCATGTGTATTGCACTTGACTGGGTGAGATGTGTGTGAGAACTTCTTTAGCAAAGTTGGTGGGATGGTTGGATCAGAGAGGGCCTATGATTTCACTGACTTGCTTCATTCTGTTGGAACTCTTAATAGAGTTGCCGAAGAAGAATCAAATCCATAAGGGCTTCGCTTTAATAAATCTCATAAAAAAAAAGAAAGCATCTGGAATAAATTGCACCAACAAACAACAGAGAATCATGATGTATTATCTCATTATGGTCCAATATCTACAGATGATAAAATTATAGAAGCTCTGAAAGTAGGATTGAATGATGCGCAAAACCTTTTATCAAGATTTGGCATGCAACCAGAAGGACACACACAATCTTCTTGGTGGTTTAAACCATGGACAGAGGATCAAAACTATCCAACTTTCCAAGTAGTGGATGAAGTAGTTGATGGTTCTACACCAAATAACTCCAACTCAATATTCCAATCTTCATCTTCATCCATACTCAATTTTAGTGAATTGCAAACAATGGAAAGTGAGTGGAGGCATGAGTTGGATGAAATTTTAGATACCATTGATGATAATGTGAACACAACTACCAAACCAGTGGTAGAGCTTGATGGTAAGGATATGTTCAAATCTTGTTTGGTTAGTCAGTTGAATGGAAATCCAACATTATCCAAAGATAGGTTGACTAGAGTGAGAAATGGGGTCTACTTTAGGCAAGATGAAAGGGCTTCAAAAAAGGGTGTTTCAATCGGCTTTGGAATTGGATCGGACTGCGGGGTGTTGTTTTAGAGCAACTCAATACCTATAGTTGAACGTGCCACAAGAAAAGGTGTTTCTTGAAGTACCAAAGAAGGTGTTTCTTGTGGAACTTGGTACATTGGAAGGGTTCAAAGAATAAGAAAGAAGGATGGAAATAGGGTGTTTGATTACCATAATGACATTGATCTTTTTGGATAGGCCAGAAGGTGTTGAGCTTCAGTTTTGTTGGTACAATAAAATAAAAGGGCAACGCTTGTACAAGTATGATTTGACAGATCATCTTTTTGTACAACTTGAATCTGTTATAGCAATGGCCAACTTATCATACAACAATAGGAATGACACATACAAATTAGAAGAAAGAGATTACAAAGTTTTGTCTGATTTTGTCAGAAATCTCAACAAGGTTAATTTAAAGTTTATTGTAATTTATTTTTCCTTATTCATTCCCATTTAATAGATAATTTATAAATAATTATTGGTTGTATTTTTGTCGGTTTCATGTAGTAATGCCATCTTGATTTTATATTTTTTGGCCTCAGGTGCAGTGAACCCTTTGAATGGTGAATTTTGGGATAAACCAACCTAATTTTTTCCACCTACTTTTTTGTGTAAGTTTCTTTGACCATTCATCTTTTGTAGTTGTATTCCATCTTTCAAGATAGATATTGTGCTAGTGTAACCATCCATCTTATGATTTTAAATCGGATTTCAATACAGATTTGGATTTCACATGATGATTTGATTGTTACAGGTACCCGGGTTGATGCAAATTCATGTGTCATTCATGATGTCAACCTCATGTCAACGAGATTTAAAAATCAAGGCTAAAGGTGTTGGAAGGTTTTCAATCAAGCAAATTGACATTTTGGAAGTTGGATAACTTGCTTTCCTCTATACTAGTGGTCATTTAGAGCTGATGTCAAGATCATTTGATCAAATACTTTATATTTACATGTTTTCAAAATTCAAGGCAATGCCCTCTTTAAACTTTTAGTAGTTTTTTAGTACTAGAAATGGAGAAGGTGACTCTTTTGAGTACAATTTATATCATACATAGCATCATATCTATAAGATAAACTAATACTCTTGATTTAACAATGATTTTGACTTATCATATCTTCCGTTTTGCTTAGTAAAAATATATGTGAATGTTTATAATTAATTTAAACTTTATGGATTTATGTGTTAGTTAATTTTTTTCATCCTTTCTTCTTCCAGCAAAGACTTGAATATCTTTGTAAAGATCTCGGAGCAAATTCTGCAATGTATTTGAATTTTTAAAATTTCGATAATATTGCAACTATTACTATTAACTCTGCTCTATGTTTTATTTTTGTGGGGTTACTCTTTTTGTTGCTTGGCGAAGTTATTTAGATATGAGGTATGATTCTTGGAATAGCATGCATTACAATATTAGAATTTTGTAGCACTGAGATAACCATGGTGGTAGTATTTTGTTTTTTTTATGTAGAATGTTATTGATGTGATGTCCAAAAGGTCAATGTTACCACTTATGAATATGTATGCAAGATTTTACGCTTTCTTTGTAATTGAGGTTGAGTTTTCTAGTGTTAAAAGTGAGTAAAGCTTGTAACATTATACCTTTTGTTGTTCTATATGAGGCCAATTTCCAAAGTGTGTTTCTTTCTAGCTATAAGTCACGTTGTAGCCTATGAAACTGTTCAGTATGTTTGAGTGTGCTTTTGGTTCCTTGTCAACTCCAAGGTTAAGAGATGTAGCTAATCGAGAATTCTGGAGTTGAACAATTATATTGTAATTTTTGTAGGCATTCTAGTAAAAGATCTAACTCTTCATTTTTTAGGTTGGGGTTTAGGTGGGTATTGAGATTCAATCAGACCTTGTTCCATGAAAAGAAAGAAAAGTGAGATCAATCGTTCTTGGATCACTGGAACCAAGAAAAGTTAGATCAATCTTTCTTGACTAATAATTTCTTTCAACTTTTTGTATTCTTCTTTAACATTTTCACATTTCCAGTTAAGAATAGTTATTAGATTGAGTTATATTTGGCACATTCATAATTGAAATTTCAATTCTTATATGCAAGGCATCCTTCTTAATATTGTATTGGAATTGACATGAACATAGGTGAAAATCTAAATCCTTGTTTACATACATTATATGTTATTATTACCATGAAATGGTATCATATAAGTTTCACCATATGTGTATCTTTATATCTATTGCATGATTGAAACTTAACAATGGATATTTTTTCCTCTCCCTTAAAGATAAAAAGAATTAGATATATTAACCCACGAAAAGGTAACTAAATGTTTCCAATTCCCTTGATTGCAAGAATAAATGTAGAGGAAGTAGAGGTAATTCATTGAATCTTGTGAATGACCCAAATCCAAGATATGCACATGATCATATGGTGTTATTGGAAAGTAAGAGGAATTTTTCTATGTTCATTTGGGTTCAAACATCAATGATGATTGTTTTGATAGGAAGGTAGGGAAGTCCATCCACAAAAGGGTTTCAATTTTGTATTTTTATGGAGTTTATTTTATTAAGCTTATAAAAAACATGAGCTCTCTAAGGCTATATTTGTATTTACATGATATAAAATTGGTAGATTGGTAGGTTGTGGTTTGAAACATCTGTAATTCTCATCTTTTATAAGCATTGCACTGACTATTGGACTATCTATCTTTTACTTTCTTTGTTACATTGATCTCTTAACGGGTTTCCTTTTACTCATTTTACCTTCCCCATTACTATTTCATTGGGTCTTCCACTATCCAATGCTACAAATTGATCAGTCGCCCCTACAATCTTAGTGGGATCATTGTTAGCATTATACTACTACTTTCTTTAACATCTTGTTTGGTTATACTAAGATGCATTAGGATCCTGTTTGTTACACCTTGATAATATGATATAAAGGGGGTATTAAAAATGGGTTGATAAAAATGGATACCTACAATATCTGGTGAAAATAGGGGTTTTCTTAATTGGAAAGGTATATTGGGAGGGGGGTTCACAATACAATTTTAGGAGGGATTTTCCAATATTTAGTGAAATTAGGGATATTCTTTAATATCCTGTGAACGATGGTGCTATGTAACAAGTTCGCTGAGTGAACCCCCCGTGTAAATAATGAGGGCCAAAAGTAACCTATGCGGATGATCTTTTGGGCGGTGGCCATGCCAGAGAAATGGCCTCCGCAGGCACTGCTATGGCAGTCATTAAGGACTTTTTCTGCTTCGTCATGAGAAAGGCAGCGTCATAAGATGGTATCAATGCCACATCGATAAAGTACATCACCTAATAGGAGATATCGGGGGGCGTGGTGTCGTATACAACGGCATCCGTCACGATGGATGTTGGGTCGAAATTTTTGTGTGCGGAGGTAGATTAAGATGTCGCCGTACCATGGGTCGTCAAAGGAAATGATGAAAATGTGGTCATCAATGAGGTCCGTTTGGATAGCGGGTGATGACGAAGAGGATGGGAGATCTGTGATGAGTTGAGAGAGTGCTAGGGCCTTGGTGCTCTTTGGGGTTTTGAAAGTTAGGTTGTATTCTTGCAGGATAATCACCCATTTAGATACGCGGCCTTGAAGGAGGCGACGTGTCAAGAGGTAAACCATTGGATTGGAATTGGCTACAACCGTGATGTGGCTGAGGAGAATGTAATGTCGCGGCTTTTGTACCGAAAAGACGACGGCGAGGGCCATCTTCTCTTCATGTGGGTAGCGGAGGGGTGGGCCTGACAAGGTCTGGATCACATAGTAGATGACATGCTCTTGGCGAGCAGTATCTTCTTGGACAAGTACTCCAGATACGGCATATTCGGATGCTAAAACATAGAGGGTGAAATCTTTTGTGAAATCTGGAGGAGAGATCAACGGGGAGTTCGTGAGTGCTCTCTTTAAGTCGGTGAAAGTCAATTCTGCTTGTTGGTCCCATATGAAATGGGTATGCAGACATAGTAGTCGAAGGAATCCATGGACCGTCGTGGCATACTCAGGGACAAAGCGGCGGAGGAAGTTGGACCTCCCTTGAAGGATTTGAAGTTGTCTTAATGTACGGGGTGACGGTAAGTCTATAATGGCTTGGAATTTCATGGGGTCTACAGTGATGCCTTTTTCTGAAATGACAAACCCCAGCAGGTGACCTGCTGTAATGCAAAAGACACACTTGAGTGGGTTCAAGCGGATGTTGTATTTTCAACAACGCAAGAAAACTTGTCGAAGGTCGTCTAAATGGTCAGATCGTTTCTTAGATCGAGAGGTGAGGTCATCTAGATAAACTTTTATGATTCTATGTAGATCGTGGAAGCAATAAGTCATGGCACATTGGAAAGTGGCTCCAGCATTCTTGAGACCGAAAGGCACGACGCGATAGGCGAAGGTGCCCCATGGGGTAGTGAAAGCGGTCTTGTATTGATCTTCTTTACGGATTTTGATTTGGTTATATCCAAAGAAATAGTCCATAAATGAAAGAACCTCATGCCCCACACATTCATCGATTAGTTGGTCAATAAATGGTGTGGAGAAGTTGTCTTTGGGACAAGCGAGGTTGAGATCTCGAAAATATGTACAAACGCATATGGTGCCCACTTTCTTGTTTACTGGCATTGGGTTTGAAACCCAGTTGGTGTAGGCAAGAGGATATATGAATCCTGCTTTTTGGAGTTTCTCAATCTCAGCCTTGACAGCTGGGAGCTTAGACAGCTGAATTGGGCATTGTTTCTATCGGACAGGAGGCACATTGGGCCAAGTGTCGATGTGATGTTCCAAAATGTTAGGATCGAGGCCAAGTATCTCGGTGTAAGACTAGGCGAAGACATCACGAAACTCTTGGAAGAGTTTCTTATATGCCTGAGTCTCCGCTTGAGTGCATGATGCACCTAGCAAGATGAGCTCAGGTTTTCCAGGTGTGGTGGAAATGTCGATTTGTATAATAGGGTAAATGTTGGACATGTTCCCCTCTTCGAAGGCATCTGGTGCTGGGATGGGGTCTTTGAACCAATCAACCTTAGTTGGTAGAAAATATTTTGATTCGACTGATAGTTGGTTTTCCGTGGTGGATGTAGATGCCTCAGGGAGGAAGTATGATCGATGGTGCATATCGTCCCAAGGGTAGTCCAGTGCAATGAGTGTTTCTAGAATTTGCTCATCAGTACGAAAATAATCAGACCATAAATCAACTGGTTCGGGTTTGTATGTGGTTGAAATCATATAGATGGTATTGATTTCTTTCGAAGAAGATGATTTCGGAGGGTAGATCTCCTCGATGAGGGGAGGAGATATCTCTAAGTCGGCATTGTTCATCTCGTATAAAGCTGCTCTATAATTTGGGATATTAGGGCAGTGGTATGAATAATGGCCATAAATGTCGCATATCGCACAAGGGTGGTTAGTGCGAAGTGTTTTGTCGCGAGGTTGAGGAGGTGGCTCAAGTCTTATCACTGGAATTCCAGTGTTGTCATCCAACATATTCATGTGTTCATGGAGTGCACATAATTGTGGACATTCATGAGTGGCATGGCCTACGTCGTCACTCAACGATCACTTAGGGGGAATGCAAATAGTTGGGGGGTTCTTGGCTACCTTGGGGGTTGCTGGGGGGGTGCGAGTTATGGGTCCAGTGTTATAAGTTTGTGGGCCTCTGCCCCCTGTGTTTCGTAACAGAGGTGGGGCATTTCTAGATGTTGATGTCGTAGTCACTATTGGGGGTGGTCTGTTTTGCAGATGAGTGATAGGAGGGGGTGGGTGGTTGGTAGTAGGGATAGGCTGTACCAGTTTTAAAATAACAGTCAGAGTCGGCGGGGGGCTCGGAGTAGGTAAGTACCATACATGTAACCCTAATGTTAAACCAGGGAGGTTGAGTGTAGCCATTACTAGCGAACTGACAACCCCAAAAAATGGGAACAAGAATGGGATAGTATGAATTGGCATTGTTCCGATATGAGTAGGCACTGTGGGTGTTTGTGGTAGTGACGAGGGCTGCTGTGTGGTGTGCGACAGGGTGCACAAATTGGATGTTTTTTTTATCGGTAAAGGTGGTGGGATCGATGGAAATGTGGAAGTCATAGGTGACTCGGTGTAGATTCCAGGACCAATTGACGGGACAAATGATGTCGATGCAGTTTGAACAGTTTGTTCAATCATTGGTAGCACATTTTGAGAGGCTGCAGGGGCATTAGGATCATAATATGTGAGTTGATCAATCTTGATAACGCGTCCTTCATGTGGGAACATCATGAGGCGGAACACAGATGAAGGGACGGCTTTCATTTTGTACATATAGCTATGTCCAAGAAGGAGGTTGTAGTTTTGCTTGGCATTGATCACTTCGATGTCGATGAGAACTAATTTGCCGCCTAGTTCTATGGGTGCATTTGCTAAGAGGCCTTGTGGTTGAGCTGAGCGCCCGTCGTAAGCTTGTAATGATGTGGTGGATGTTTATAAAGTGGGGGAGCCAAGTTTCTGCCACATAAGAGTGGACATAATGCAGGTTGAAGCTCCTTCATCGATGATGCATCGATGCACAACAAGGTTTCGAATGTTTATGGATACTTGGAAGGCCAAATTTGATGGCAATTGAGGTTCGGCTTGGTCTAAGTCAAAAGCCATCATATATGTATCATTAGGGTCTACTCCTACGATGGTGGATAGTAGTAGCTTTCATTGTGCAAGGCATGTTTTTAATACATCTAAAGCAGACATAGCAGCGAGGGATTGTGCTAAATCTTCCACGACGTTATAATTGGATGTTGCGCAAGCATTAGGATTGTTGTTAATCCTTCGCAAAGGGATGCGAGGGATTTTAGGTCCTCCGTCCAACGGCATATTCGGTATGCGTAGTGGTTGATCTGATGGAAGGGAGGTGGATGCATCAGTGGGAGGAGTTTCTGGGGGTGGGCCATACTAATTCCTGCGAGTTTGGAGGTTGATGTCATTGGATGACATCATTAATAAATGGTATGTGCCTGAATCCGTATGCTGATAATCAGTTGCGGCATAGGTGATTTGCTGCTGAGGTGCAGCAGATCCTTGTGGGGGATCCATTGGGAGAGCATTTACTACTCCCTAGATTGGCAATGGATTTTGAAATATCATGGGTTGCAGTTGATTAAGTGGAGTTGGCTATCCAGCGTGGCCCTGGCGTTGGGCATCGTCATCCCAAAGCTTACGTGCTTTCTCTAAATGGGGGCAGTTGTGAGTGTAGTGGCTATAGACTCCACATATAGAACATGGATGGTTTGTTCTCAGGTTATTGTTTTTCGCCTGCTTGGGATTACGATCAGGATTCTGCTTGGGGGGAGCAGCGTTGTTATTATTTGGAGGATTGGGTGGTGGTGGACCTTGATTATGTTGTTGGTTGTTACCGTGGTTACGTCCTCTTCCGCAGTTTTGTTTTCCGCCCTGGTTGCGTTGGTTGTTTTGGTGTTTGGGGCTAATTGTGTTGTGTGTACACTTGCCCTTGAGTAGTGGGTGGATTTTGGGGTGCCACAGGTGTGGGAGCAGGTTGTGGTGGATAATAAGCTGGTGGGGCTGGAGGAGGTCCAGTTGCCTGCTGGGGTTGTTGGTAACCCTGAGCTATTGGAATTGTTGGGTTAGCCGATGTAGCTTTCTGGGGGTAATACATTGGTTGGGCCGGTAAGTGAATTGGGTTCTGGGTGGCCGGTTGGTTATAGTATGTAGGTGGTACATATGTCGATGGTGCTTTCCCGTAGCAATGTGGTGGACAAGAGGGTCCATGAGTGTGATGAGTCTGATTCATTGGAGCCTACAAAGTCGTCGCTCCAGAATTAGATGTATCCCTAGAGAGGTCTAGGGCATTTATGGTGCTCACCATGCTAAAAGGTTTATTTTGTGCTGTGACTTGGCCGATAATACCGTCAGCGGCATGTGATGCCCCCGGAGCGTCATCTCGTGAAGAATCGCCTCGTGGGGCATCTGGTATGATGGTGTAGAGATAGCCTGACTGGGCATAAATCAGGTCGAATTGTTGAGCTTTTAAGATAGCTTCTTCTTCTGACTGGGGTCGTTCGGAAGCTACATCTTTGGCTATGAGGGGTAGGAGTGATTTGAGAAACCAATCCAAAAATATATGGTCATCCAGTTTTATCTTGCAGAGGCTACGACACTTGCGCCACTCATGGATATGGTTGGTGATGTTGGTAGTTGTGTTTTGTCTGCAAGACAACAGTATTTCAACTCCTGCATCATAGCGTACAGGTAGTTGAAAAAACTAAAGGAAAGTGGAGGCGAGGGACGTAAATGTATGGTGGGTCCCATGTGGTTGTTCAATGTACCACTTGGCTACAGAGCCAGTGAACGTTCGTTGCAACAGTCTTAGTCTAATGGAGTCATCCACTATGGAGTTAGATGAACACCGTAGGTGAAATGACATTATGTGGTTTTGGGGATCTTCCCCAGGTTTTCCTTCAAACTTGGGGATGTCCGAGGGGAGCTTTGTAGGCATGGGTGGCCATGTAGGGTTGTTCCTAATAGGATTGTTGGTTAACCTAGCTAGGTCTGGTAAGTTCAGACTAGCCATGTATGGTAAACTAGCAGATGGGTGTGGCATAGTGACTGGGACATAACTGTTAATGGTGGCATTATGTAGTGGTCTAGTGGCCCCTAAGGGTATGCTAGGTATTGAAGGTATGTGTCCTCCAACCATTGTGGTGTGGGATGGGCCAACACTCCCAAGTGCAACATGGGTTGCAGAGGGGTTAGGATAGTGCTAGGAATTCCTGGGATCTGGGTTGTGGTAATGAGAGGGGTTGTGATTCCTATGTTGGGCATACCCATAATAGGTGGTGGTCCTGTGTTGGGCATACCTAAAGGTGGAGTGGCCCCTCTATTAGGCATGCCTAAAGGGGTTGTTGTTACCATGGGTGGCACAGTGGTAGTAGGGTTTGTCGATGTATCTCCAATAACACTGGTGAAAAGGGGATCGTATTGTGATCTAGCCATGGAGTTGGTTGGTGATATTTTAGTAGGGTGTTCGGATTCAGCCTCGGAATCAGATGTGAAGTGAGGTGCGTCAGAATCGGATGACTGTGTTCTATGCCGATGATGTGTCGAGTCAAGGGATAAGGCTCTACATCTATGACATGTAGAGTCAAGTGTGCCAAACTGATGGGGTTCACCCTGAAGATAGTGGGATCGTCTTAAATTCTCAATGGTGAGAAATATATAAAAATTTCAGTGGAAGGTGGTGATGTAAAAAACTCAAAACCCTAGTGCAACAATGAGTGCAAGAGGAGAGTGAAAAAATAATGGCTCTTAAGCCAACAACCAACCTCAAAAGCACTTATTATAACAGTTGTGCTATAATAAGTGGAGGGATCCAACAAAGTGGTCAGAATACCAAAAGTCATACAATTCCTAGAAAAAGGTGGTGCTCACTAGACCAAAGGTGGGTATTGTATCATGCAAACACCTAACTAGAAGTATTGTGAGTCAACAAATGATATCCTCTGCAAGGTGATGAAATCCAAGTCAGACAATATAGAGTGTTGAATCAACGGCTAGATATCCCCCTACCAGGAGGGACACCGGGTGGACAATCCTAAAAAGTGGCAACTGGGATACCCCGTTCATGACACGTTTGGTTGGGTGAATCTGTAGTTTGGTTCTATTGTCGTTGTACCCCCGTACGGGTGTACACCGAGAACTTCGAAAGGTATCCTTCGGTTACTGAATGGAGTTTGGTATTCCACTCAGGCTTCTGGAACCAGTCTGGCTACTTCAACCCTCCTAAGGGAGAGGCCTTCCCGATAAAATGGTTGATAACCGTGTCAAAATTATAAGGGATTTTTTGGGACCCTAAAGAAAACCACTATGTCTCAGATGTAAAAAATTGAGGGGTGTTATTGGCACACCTATCCCCTCAATTCTACCTAACTAAAAGATTATTTTAAGTGCTCCCCAAGTGGGGTTAAAATGTTGGTCGAGTTTAAGGTAGATTTTAAGGCTCAGTTTAAATAATGTGGCAGAGTGGGTGCAAGTGTGGTTATTAAACTGAAATTGATTTGCCTCACTTGGGTGATTGATTAGAAATGAAAGAAAAGACGCTTCCAGTTTGCAAAAAATAAAGGTGCTTTCGAAATGTAAATGCTTGGAAAAACTATTCAAAAATAATGGATCTTTGAAATAATTTAAAGGGAAGCAAATAACATAAATATTTCAAGAAATAAATGGATCTCTTAGAAAATTGCTTGGGCAAACTGTTGAGCAAATAAACAGTAAGACCTATGATCTAAATAGAATGCAGAAAATCTTTCTTTCAATTACTGAAATTTTTTTAAAAATACTTTTTAATGGATCATATATAAATAGAAAAAGATTTAGTATCTTTGTAAAAATGCAAAAAAAATAATGCTGTAAAATAGGCTAAATGGGAAAAAAATACAGCAAAATTTTTTCTAAAAAATTGGTCGAATTCAAAATAACAGCATCATGGGTTTTGGGGCAAAAGCCATGATGTGCAGCGTGGGTATCGGTTGCGCAGTCACGATGTGTAGCGCGGCAAATGGCCACGAAGATGCGATGTGAAGCGTGGGTTCCGGTCGCGCAGTCGCGATGTGCAGCGCAGAAAATGGCCACGAGGCTGCGATGTGCAACGCGTAAAATGGCCGCGAAGCCACGGCATGCCGCATGGAAAAAGGCTGCGAGGTCGCGATGAGCCACGTGACTGTCGGGCAAAAACCGAAAAACGGATGCCAAAAAATGAACCCGAAAATGAAAATTTCAGGCTGTTAATGGGAACATAAAGGGCCAAGATCTAGAACAGCAATGGATCTGTTTTCTAGGATGGTAGATCTATGAATTAAAATGATTAAAACTAACCAAAACTAAGATCTAAAGCAAAAAACCAAAATCTAAGGATTCGAAGCCAGTGGAGTCACCAAAAACTGTTTGCTTGGTTTTGCAACCAAGCTTGTGCAATGGGCACCTATCAACAATGTGATAGCAGTTTCAATATAGAAAGCAAAAACGATTATGAATTAAATCTAAATCTAAACTAACATGTGCATATAACAAATAAATCTAAAAACAATTCATAGAAAGAACAAGAAATAAAAGAATGTTTTGTATTATCATACCTCAAATAGTGAGGATTTGTGGTGTTGAGCAGCTCCAAGGGTGAGATGCTCCAAGTTCCAATGGTCTCTTCTCCAAGATTGCTACAATGGTCAAGAACTCATGAGAGATTTTGACAGCATGAGGATAGGATGATGGATGGATGGAAAGTGAGGAACCCCTACCACCTTTTTATAGTTTTTGGTGGTGGGGAATACCATTATGGTTTTGAGGAAACCAATGGTATTGACCAACATGGTTCAGGTACCTTTTTCCCTCTTTTTTCCTTTTTTGAATATTTTTAATATTTTTATTCCCTTTTAATATTTTTGGGAATTTTGGGCCCTTTTTTAGGGTTTTTTATGTTTTTTGAGGAAAAATATATCTTTTGAGGGGAAAAAGGGTGTATTATGGTATTTTTGTGACCTTTTGATGGCTTTAGAGGCTCAACTGGTGGAAAAGTGGACAAATGGGTCATGTGAATAAGGAAATGAGCTAGTGAGCACTTTTTGGGTGTTAACACCACCATTCCTTCTACTAGTAACACCAATGTTGGGGTTGGGAATACATCTCATGCTTATGGTCACCACACGACTACTCACGCTAATCCTAATGCTAGGGGTGGGAACATACCTCACCATTATGGTCATTACAACATGGTTCCCGCTACGAATAGTACATATATGCCCCATACTTATGGTGGCAACCCTTACTACAACACAGTCGGTGCTGGCCACCAGTACAACCCACCTCAATATGGTGCCCAAAATGCTTATACGCCTGCTTACTCTCATATGGGTCAGGTCGAAGGAGGTTATCAATCTTATGGCCATGGTCAAGCTTATGGTCCGTCAAGTCCTCATTATCAGCATTTCAATGCTGATGGTCAAGCTTTTGGTCCACCTTATAATTCGGTTCTGTTCAACCAACCTTTTATGGGGGCTTATAATCAAGCTTTCCAGCTGTAGCTCTCGTTCCTTGCATGTTTGGATCTTCTAGATCTTTCAAAGCTCATGAATGATCTGGTGTGTCACAACCCTAATTGGCCTCCGGTCCCTACCAAGCTCCCTTCGGACATTCCTAAGTTTGAGGGGAAAGGTGGTGAGGACCCAGGTTATCATGTCACAACGTTTCACCTTAGGTACTCCTCCAACTCGTTGAATCACGATTCTGTTAGATTATGACTATTTCAATGCACCCTCACAGGGGCAGCGCGAAGTGGTATGTTGAGTTTCCTGGAAACACTTATAGGGTTTTTAATGAGATTGCTTTGGTTTTCCTGGATAATTTCCAATTTCCAGTTCGCTATGATACTGGTACTGAACTTTTGTCTACCTTCCGTCAGAATAAGGCCACACATATTTCTGACCATGTTCAAGAGTGGCATCGATGGAAGAGATTAGTGAAAGCCAACATTCCTCTAGAGTTTCTATTGGAATGGTTCCTCAAGTCTTTACTCCCATATATTTCTAAGGATGTTTCGATGTCTAGTATTATGGCTGAGGAACAAGCCATCTTAAAAGTCCAGCAGTTGGATTTACTATATTCTCAGTCTGGCATTTTGTATGACATCATTCTTGATGCATCGCAAACACGACATGAGCCCAAGTCAGTTCCTGGAACAGATGCCGATGGCATCATGGGATCCGCAAGTACTCACCCTATATATTTGGTGGCTAATCAAATGAAAAATTTATCGCTAAACCAGTCTACTCCCGGACAGGTTCACACCTTGTCCACTTCCACCCCATCGTCTGATGTACATAATGTGCAATCAATGAAACCGTCAAGTAACCAGCAACCTGGTAGTAAGAAAAAGGGGAGAAACAACCGTAAGGGTGGAAACAATGGAAATAACAATAATAGAAATCGCAATACCCCTCCTAAGGAGAATGCCAACCCTCCTCGGGAAGGCGGAAATGCTGGTGAGGACCATAAAGCTAGGCGTAAGGTGAAGTTTCCTTACAAGCTCTGTGGGGAAGATCATCTTACTCACTTATGTCCTCTAATCGAAGAAGCATCGAAGCATTTGGCATAGATCGCAGCTATGTTAAAGGATCCCCTTCCTCATAATCAAAACATGGCTTCGCATGCTCCCACCACTGGTTATGGACCTACTAAGACGGCAACATCTTCTTCCAATACTAGTGGTTATGGATGTGTGAATATGGTTCAATCGGAGGTTAGTGTTGCCACTCGTCAATGCAATTATGGTGAACCATAACCTAATATGGGGAGTGAGCCTTCCCTTCCTCCTGACAATTCCTTGCATATCAAGAAGCTCTCTAATATGCCGCAGATACCGAAAGGTGTTCTTAAGTGCTCTACGCATAATCCTAATGCTCGAGCCGCCCATAACTACTCCATCGTGGAAGATTTGGGCCAAACTCCATGTGCCATCTCAGCTCTTAAAGTTTTGCAGGCCTGTCCTTCTCAAAAGCATGCCCTTTTGAGTGCGTTAGGATTCTAGGATGTGGGAAGTCCCAGTGTTATCAAGTTCGACACTACTGATGTTCAACCTCACTTACCTTACCATGTGGATTTTCAAATCCAAGTGGCGTGCCCTCATAATTTTGTCAAACGTACGATGGTTGACGAACGTGCTTCCATGTCAGTAATGTCATTAGCTTGTTGGAAATCTCTCGGCTCTCCTCCTATACTCGTGTCTAGAACCATGCTCACTGCATTCAACGGTCGGTCATTTAAGCTGCATGGAATTATCCCTTCCCTTGTTGTCTGCATGGGAGGTAAATCTGTTCCTATTGAAGTTGAGGTGGTTGATGTGCCCATCGACTACAACCTTTTATTGGGTCGAAATTGGATGTATGCTATGAAGGCTGTCGCGTCTACTGTATTCAGAGTTATTTGCTTTCCTCACGAAGGCAAGATTGTGACCATTAATCAGCTGGATTTCATTAATCCCCCTTCCACAGTATCCACGGGATCCATAGTCCTACAGGTTACTGATTCTTAGCCGACAACTGGGAACATGGGTGTTGGTATGTACCCTTCATTGATGGGAACTTATGATTTTCCTGCACCTGTGAATTTTATTGGAACCATTTCCAACGATGCGTCTCCTCCTTTGCATAATATGCCATTTCGGACTTCCTATTTTAATGATCCATGGACTTTACCGTCCACGAGTTCCATGTCTGGAGACATTATGTACGTCAGGATGTCTATGCCACTGTCTGTAGCTAAGCTTGCTTACCAGCATATTCAACAAGCCACTGCAAAGCCAGATCTCTCTTCTTCTCAGACAGTCGAGGAAGATCCCGTTACACTCCCAGTTTGGGTATCCAACTCATCTTCTTCACATGACTTCCTTGATGATACTTTGCCTTCAGATGAAGATACTATGGAGGCCATGTGTGGTAGTGAGAGGCCTTGGGAGGATATGCACCATTGCTCTTATTTCCTTCCCAACCTCAAGCCTGTCGAACAAGAAGAGTTTAGGATGAATCTAGCAGAGATGGTTGGTCACCCTATGGCTCTTTTAGGGTCGCATGATATTTTTGCGAAGGGGAATATAGCTAATATTTCCCCGACTACATTGATCAACATCTCTCGTACTCTTGGAAAGGTCGAGAATGTCTACATCGATGACGATTGCACTCCTGAGGAGGTTTCTATTTACACTGAATTGTTTACAGAACTCTGGGAAGCTTTTGCCTGGTCATATGAGGAGATGCTAGGAATAGACCCCCGCATTGTTTAACATGAGATTATAACGTATCCCAATGCTAAACTGGTTCGACAACGCTTACGTGCTGTGAACCCTAGGAAGGTGGCCACTATCAAGGAAGAGGTGGAGAAACTACTCAAAGTTGGTTTTATCTACCCTGTTCCCCTTATCAAATGGGTGTCAAATCCCGTTCCTATGGATAAGAAGCAGGGAACGATCCATGTATGCACTGAGTTTAAATATTTGAACTGTGCATGTCTGAAAGACAATTTCCCCACTCCATTCATTGATCAGATCTTGGATGCTTGTGCAGGGAGTGAGAGTTTTTTTGTTCATGGACGACTTTTCGGGTTATAATCAGATTCAGATCAAACCCGAGGACCAACATAAGACAACTTTCATTTGTCCTTGGGGAACGTTTGCATATCAGAAAATTCCCTTCGGCCTTAAAAACGTCGAAGCTACGTTTCAGTGTGCAATGATCTATGCCTTTCACGATCTTAAAAATATTATGGAGGTTTTCTTGGATGATCTTGCGGGCCATTCTTGCAAGAGAATGGACCACCCCAAGCACCTCTGCATGGTTCTCGAACAATGTATACGCTACAAGATTCGATTGAATCCCAATAAATACATCTTTGCTGTAAGGACTAGTCGCCTTCTGGGCTTCATAGTTTCGAAAGAGGGTATTAGAGTCGATCCTCTTAAAGTTGAGGCAATACTTTGGTTTCCTCCTCTGCGCAACTTGTTACAACTTTAGAGCCTCTAAGGGAGAGCCACTTTTCTACATCGTTTCGCAATCAATTATGCTAATCTTACCAAAGGTTTCGCGCGCTTATTAAAGAAAGACACACCCTTTATATGGGATGAGCGAGCCCAGCAGTCTTTTGATGCCCTTAAGAGAGCTTTGGTATCGGCACCTGTGCTTAGTCCACCAGACTTTGCACGAGATTTGATCCTTTATGTGGCCGCGTCTCAAGAGACGATTGGCATGGTCTTGGTTTCGGTTGATGACGCGCTCGTCGAGCATGTTATCTACTACCTTAGTCGAAATCTAGTAGATGCTAAGCTAAGATATACTCATGTGGAAAAGTTGGCACTTGCGACTGTTCATTCAGTCCAACAGTTACAACATTATATTATGCTTAGGAATACCACGGTTGTATCTCACATCAATCCATTTCAATTCGTTTTATCGCGATGTCTCATAGGGGCGAAATACAATAAATGGATTGTAATTCTTCAAGAATTTGAACTTGAGTTTGCTTCGATGAAATCAGTTAAATCATTGGTGTTTGCTGAGCTTATGTCTGACCTCCCAAGACTTGATGAGGATGTCATCCATGAAGATTCCTTTGTGGATGAGCACTTGTTTCTTATCTCCTTAGAAGACCCTTGGTATGGGGATGTCATTGTATATCTCCAAACTTTGAAGTTCCCTTCACATTATTCACGATACGAGCGACAGCGTGTGAAACATCATGCTAAAGATTATACTATCATGGGTGACACTTTGTATCGCCAGAGAAAGGATTCTATTCTCCGTTGTTGCTTGACTCATGAAAAAGCAGAGCGCGTGCTGAATGATTGCCATGCTAGGGCGTGTGACGGTCACTTATTTGGGCTTGTGACGGCCCAACGTATTATGCGAGCTGGTTATTTTTGGCCTTCCATCTTTAAGGATTGTGTTAATGCTGTGAAGAGATGTCACCCTTGCTAGGTGTTTTCTCGGAACATATGCTTGCATCCAGTGCCCCTTCATCCGGTCGTCACCGTCGGTCCCTTCACCAAGTGGGGGGTGAATTTCAAGGATTGCAAACCAACTTCGGCTGGGGGGCATCACCATATAATAGTGGTCGTGGACTACTTTTCCAAATGGGCTGAGGCCATGCCTGCCATAAAAGCTGACAGTGCTACTATAGCCCATTTCGTGTTCAATCAGATCATTACTCAGTTCAGTATTCCGAAAGAAATTGTCACTAACCATGGCAGTCACTTTCAGAACAAGATGATGGAGGATTTGTCTCTCAAGCTTGGGTTTCGTCAAGAACACTCATCTTCTTACTATCCCCAAGCGAATGTTCAAGTTGAAGCAGTTAATAAGTCTTTGAAGACCATTCTCCAGCGTACCATCCAACAAAGTAAGAATAATTCACACATTATGTTATATCCTGCTTTGTGGGAATATCGAACCGCAGTCAAGACTGCCACTGGGTTCTCACCGTTTCAACTAGTACACGGTGTGTTGTCAATTTTACTGATTGAATGCGAAATCCCTTCGCTTAAACTACCCATAGAGCTCCTTCCTAATATGACGGATATTGAGCAACGTTTGATCCACCTTAAGCAGCTTGACGAGCAGCGCCGAGATGCCATCGTGGCTATAGAAGCCAATAAACGTTGTGTTAAGGTTCAGTATGATAGATTTGTCCGTCCCTAGCAGTATGTTGAAGGTGACTTGGTCCTCTTATATGACCAAGCTAAAGAACCCCTGGGGGCAGGCATATTTAACCCCATGTGGCACGGTCCTTCCATCGTGAGGCATGTCCTGGAAAAAGGAGTGTATGAATTAGAAGACTATGAAGGGAATGTTTTGAAGGAGCATAGAAATGGGCTCTACCTCAAGCGGTATTATGGTTGAACCTTCAGTTCAAGCTAGTGCCCTTTTTATACTATTGTATAGTTATTTTGTTGATGTATATGTAACTTTGGAATGTATTTCATATATATTTATTGTACCCTTATAAGAGATGTGTTATTCCTCTATAAGGAAGTGTCGCAAGGGTGTGCACTTGCCAATGGGTTGTTAGACCACCATGTGTGGGGTTGGCCCTAAAATATATATTATATTGTGGATGTACCTAGCTAGACAAGTCGGCCCCATAGTGTAACTGGGCAAATAGGTTAAGTATAAATAGAGATTGGGAGATCTCTATTTGATCACTCGGAAACTCACACTTCTCTCACTCAAAAAGTGGCGCACTAGTGAGGAGGAGGATCATCTGCTACTAGGAGACTATCTCAGTGTATTTTGGTTGTACTTTGGTTGAGCCATTGCTCTCTCTATCTCTGAGGAAGTTGTGGGGTTTTTCACCTTAGGGTTTTCCCCACGGAAACTCTGTGTCTCTTGTCTCTCATGCTTTTGATTCTTGTGATGCTTGTCATGCTTATTATGATTGTTATGCATTGATATACTGTACATGTTATTCTCTCAGTAAAGATCCTAGAGTATTGTGAATTAATGCTCAAAATTTAACATGGTATCAGAGCTAACCTGAGAAGAAAACATTGTGCAGTGACAGAAACTAGGATTTCTTGTTTATTGGGTTTCTCTACACAGATTTTGGAAAACAAGTATAGTATATTGACTCTACTCATCAAGGAGAATCTATCTGTCCAATCAAAATTCAATTCTGAGCATTTTCAAATTTGGCCCTAAAAATTAGGGTTTCCTCAAAAATAGGAATTTCTGGAATCTGAAGACATAGTTGGAAGCTCCTTGCAAAAATCGAAGTTTAGAGCTTTGGATCGAGGTTTTTGGCTGGGTAGATCTCCAGGAAACTCAAACCCTAATTCAGGGCTCTCCTTAGTGCATCCGAGAAGACAGAAAGACATTTTTGAAGGGTGTAGCTTTGCAGATCTCAAATTCTTAATACACCAGGTTGATCAGCTCATCAAGGTGCATATTTCTATCCTTTCAGAAAGTTAAAATTCACATTTTGAATTTTTAGGGTTTTTTCGACAAACCCTAATCCGGGACCAGATCCAGTTTTTAGCAATTCAAGTGGTAAGACCTAAAACTTTTCTATTTCCATTTGAAGTACTCTTTAAGATGTCTCACCACACCAAGCTTGAGGATAAGCTTGAAGGGGATGATAACTTCTGAGCCTGGAAGTATAGGATTGGGTTAATCCTGGAAGAGAATGAGTTGGACTCATATATAAAAGAAGACATCCCTATCCCAGAGGATGAAGAGGCTAAGACATTGCATAAGAAGAACTTGTTCAAGGAAAAGAGAATCATTGCTGATTCTATCAAAGACCATCTCATCCCCCATGTGTCATCTCTGAAGACACCCAAAGAGATGTTTGACTCCCTGACCAAGTTATTTGAAGGGAAGAACATAAATCGGAAGATGACTCTGCGGAATCCATTGAAAGGGGTCAAGATGTTGAATGGAGAAACCATTCAATCTTACTTCTCCAAGGTCTCTCAGATCAAGGAACAACTTGAAGCTGTGGATGAAGTAGTGGACAATGGTGAAGTTGTTATGACCACTCTGAATGGCCTACCTAGGTCATGGGACTCCTTTATTCAAGGAATCTGTGCAAGAAATAAATTGATCTCTTTCAGTAAACCATGGGAGGAATGCTCTCAAGAAGAAGCTAGACTTGTAGCTCGTGAAGAAAAGATGGGACGTGAAGATCAAGCTCTCGCAGCTCACACCAAAATAAGCAAGCCCAAGAAGGAGCACTCTCACTACAAGAAGTCCACTCACTATCACCAAAAGAATAAGAAGGATCTAATGTGCTTCACATGCAATGAGAAGGGTCACTTTGCTTCAGATTGTCCCAAGAACAAAAGGGATAACAACAACAACTCCAACAAGAAGAAGAAGGGCAGCAAAAGAAAGTTCCATGCTCATACTGCCGAAGATGATGAACTTCCAAAGAAGAAGGCTAGGGAAGAAAGTGATGATAGTGATGATGACTCATCAAGTGAAGAAGAGTATGTTCTAATCTCTGCTCTCACAGGTACTATCTCCCATGGTTGTAATGATTGGTTAATTGATAGTGGGGCTTCCAAACACATGATTGGGTTTAAGGAATCTTTTGTAAACCTATCTGAACATGAATCACCCCATAAGGTGAAACTTGGGGATGATTATCAATACCCAATCAAAGGAAGTGGTGAAGCCTCCTACAACCTAGATTCTGGAAAAACTTTGTAGATGAAAGAAGTCCTTTATGTACCTGGGCTCAAGAAGAATCTTCTCTCCATCTCTGCATTGGATGCAAAAGGCATAAGGGTTGCATTTGTAGATGGCCAAGTCCTAATGTGGCCAAAGGGTAAAACAATCGATGATGCAGTAGTGATTGGAGAGTAAGAGGGAGGATTGTATAAATTGAAGGGTCAACCTGAACATGCCATGGTACATGACTCCATGGATCCAAGTGAACTTTGGCACAGAAGACTTGCACATATGCACTACAGAGCACTACCAATTGCAAGTAATGCTATAGAAGGTCTTCCTGGAATAAATACCAAGCATGAAGGTGTTTGCAAAGGATGTGCAAAAGGAAAGAACATTAAGAAGGCATTTCCAAGTAGTGAAAGCAAGGAAAAAGGAATCTTGGAAATCATCCACTCAGATGTATGTGGTCCTATGTCATCCAGTTCTCTAAGTGGGTATGTTTACTATGTCTCTTTCATTGATGACTTCTCCAAGAAGACTTGGGTATACTTCTTGAAGAACAAAGATGAGGTGTTTGATAAGTTCAAGGAACTCAAAACCTTGATGGAGAATCAAACTAACAAGAATATCAAAACATTTAGATACGACAATGGTGGAGAATTCACCTTAGGTGACTTCAAAAATCTTTGCAGTGATTCAGGAATTAAGAGGGAGTTGACTGCTCCCTACAATCCACAACAAAATGGAGTTGCAGAAAGAAAGAACAAAACAATCATGGAAGCAGCAAGGGCAATGCTGCATGACCAGGATCTACCTATGCATCTATGGGCAGAAGCAGCTAGAACAGTTGTATATGTGCAGAACAGAACACCCCACAAGATATTGGACAACAAGACACCAGAAGAGGCCTTCTCTGGTAAGAAACCTGAAGTCATCCATCTCAGAATATTTGGTTGTCCAGTATACACTCATGTCCCAAAGGAAAAGAGGAACAAGCTATATCCTTCAGGAAAGAAGGGTATCTTTGTGGGTTACAATGAAAGCTCAAAGGCTTACAGAATATACTTTTCAGGGTTCAAGAAGATTGATGTCAGCAGGGATGTGACATTTGATGAAAACTCAGCATTCATCAAATCAAGAAAGACACCTGTTGAAGTTTACGAAGAACCTAAGGAAACTAGATTTCAAGACACTACCATGACTGAAGCAATTCCAGATGTTGATCGTGAAATTGAAGATCCACAACAACCTATAGATCCACCCCGTGAGGATAACTCTCACAAGAGGAAACCTACGTGGGATAGAGAGCTCATTCAAGATGTAGAAATATTTGGCATTCCAGAGGAAGAACACAGAGCAAAGAAAAGAACCAGATCACATACCAGCTATGTTGCTTTACTCTGTGACATTATGAACACAGAACCTTCCAGTTATGAAGAAGCAGTGGAAAAGAAAGAATGGAAGGATGCCATGGTTGAGGAATACTAATCAATAATGAAGAATGATGTTTGGGATGTTGTCCCAAGACCTAAAGAGAAGTATGTTGTGACTTCTAAACGGATCCACAAAATCAAGCATGCTGCAAATGGCAGTGTAGAGAAATACAAGGCAAGATTCGTAGTTCGTGGCTTCTCTCAGAAAGAGGGAATAGATTATGAAGAAACTTTTGCACCTGTATCCAGGTATACTTCCATCAGAACAGTACTTTCCCTGGCTGCAGCAATGAAATGGAAAATATACTAGATGGATGTCAAAACTGCTTTCTTGAATGGTGTAGTTGAAGAGGAAGTATATGTGGAGCAGCCACTTGGTTTCGAAACACATGACAGGGAGTCATATGTGTGCAGATTGAAGAAAGCCTTGTATGGCTTGAAGCAAGCTCCCAGAACTTGGTATGGTAGGATGGATAGTTTTCTATCTAGTTTGGGCTTTACCAAGAGTAAAGCGGATTCCAACCTTTACTACAAGGTTGAGGAAGTGAATCCTGTGATTCTACTTCTGTACGTGGATGACTTATTTGTAACAGGAGATGACAGATTGATTGCAGATACAAAGAGGAATTGATTGCAGATACAAAGAGGAAGCTTGTTGTTGAGTTTGATATGAAGGACCTAGGGATGATGCACTATTTCCTAGGTATGGAGGTGTGGCAGAGTACAGATGGGATCTTCCTTGGGCAAGGGAAGTATACTGTAGATATCCTGAAGAGATTCGGGATGATGGATTGCAAGGCCATGGCCACACCTATGGCATCGAATCTGAAGCTTCTATGTGATGCTTCATCTAAGCCGATTGATGTCTCTATGTATCGTCAGATGATTGGGTCCTTGATGTACCTGACGAACACAAGACCAGATATTTGCTTTGCGGTGAACACATTGAGTCAGTTCCTAAAGGATCCGAGGAGTGTTCACCTGGTTGCTGTAAAGCATATTCTGAGGTACCTGAAGGGCACAATTGATTATGGGCTCAAGTATTAAGCGAATCAAAAGTTTAACCTGCAGGGTTATGTTGATTCAGATTGGGCAGGCAGTGCTGCAGATACGAAGAGCACATCTGGGTGCTGCTTCAGTATGGGATTAGGTGTGATCTCTTGGTTTTGCAGGAAGCAGTCCTGCGTAGCACTGAGTACAGCTGAGGCAGAGTATGTTGCATCCTGTTCAGCTAGCTGTGAGGCAGTATGGCTTCGGAAGCTACTGTCTGAGTTATTTGATCTCCCGTTGGATGCTACTGGTATCTTCTATTATAACCAGAGTTGTGTGAAGCTATCTGAGAACCCAATGTTTCATGACAGGTTGAAACACATAGAGATCAAATATCACTATATCAAGGATATGGTGCAGAGAGGAGCAGTGAAGCTCCTGTATGTTGCGATGGACGAGCAGATTGCAGATGTATTGACGAAGCCATTAGCTAGAGTGAAGTTCGAGTACTTCAGAGAGAGGCTTGGTGTTCTTCAGATCGATGACACTTCGAGGAAGAAGTGATGGAGACATTTGCTGAAGCAATTCCAAGCATGCTAGAAGGTGGATCCTTCACATGGCTGTGGATGTAAGCGCTGGATGATGAGCATCAGGATGATGTTCTAGTTTCTACTCTATATGATCAGTTGGATCATTTACATTTGTGTATATATGCATCAAGATGATGTTGGATATGATCAGTTGGATCATTTATATGTATATGTATGTACGCGTCATGTTGGATGTTGGATATGATCAGTTGGATCATTTGTATGTATTTTGTATATGCATCATGTTGGATGCTTGGACCATGTATCTATATTTGTATCAGGTGGATACATTGTATTATCAGGTAGATCATGTATGTTGATATATATTAGGTATGATCAGATGGATCATGTATTTGTTTGTATCAGGTGGATACATTGTATGATCAGGTGGATCATGTATGATGATATGTATCAGGTAGATACTTGGTATGCATCAGGTGGATGCAATGTATGATCAGGATGATCATAGATGACGAGCTTTAGGTTGTTGCTCCAGATGACATGCAGCACGATGTTGGAGTGATGATGATCAGGATAATCATGTGTACATCAGGATGATGTATGGTGAGTATCAGGATGATACTTTATGGCCATGGATCAGGTTGTGTAGATGAGCATGTCTGGGAGATCCTATAGGTCGGAGTTGTGTACCCGTAACAGCCTGGGATGCTCTTTTGAGACATTGCTCTGGGAGGACATGTAATTTGTGCCCTGGGAGATTTCAGGTTGGAGTTTTGTACCCATAACATCCTGAGATGCTCTTGCGAGGTTTTTTCCTATGGCATGTAATTTGTGCCCTGGGAGATTTCAGGTCGGAGTTGTGTACCCGTAACATCCTGAGATGCTCTTTCGAGATTTTGCCATGACCACATGTAATTTGTGCCCTGGGGAGATTTCAGGTCGGAGTTGTGTACCTGTAACATCCTAAGATGATCTTGCTAGGTTTTGTGGTGACCACATGTAATTTGTGCCCTGGGGAGATTTCAGGTCAGAGTTGTGTACCTGTAACATCCTGAAATGCTCTTGCTAGGTTTTGTGGTGGGGTCACATGTAATAAGTCCTGGAGATCTATACAGGATGAAAAAGGCCTCAGATGCTCTTTAGGTTCTTGCTAGGAAAGAGACTCTTTAAAGTTTTTGTGATGCACTTAATAAATCCCGAGGATTCCACAGTATGGCTAGTGATGACGAAGACCTGCAGGTGGTGGGCCTACATCCAGTATGAAAAAGGACTGGCTCTGTAAAACTTTCTATGATGAGTAGAGTCAGAGATTGGTTGAGATAGCAATAGCAATGACAATTATGAAGACGATGATCCCGAGAAGAAGACTTGTCTAGCAGATCTATGTTGAGAAATACCTTCCTAGTTAAGAGGGAGTGTTGATGTATATGTAACTTCGGAATGTATTTCATCTATGTATTTCATATATATTTATTGTACCCTTATAAGAGATGTGTTACTCCTCTATAAGGAAGTGTCGTCATGTGTATTGACAAGTGTCACAAGTGTGTGTACTTGCTGATGGGTTATTAGACCACCATGTGTGGGGTCGGCCCTGAAATATATATTATATTGTGGATGTACCTAGCTAGACAAGTCGGCCCCATAGTGTAATTGGGTAAACAGGTTAAGTATAAATAGAGATCGGGAGATCTCTATTTGATCACTCAGAAACTCACACTTATCTCACTCAGAAATTCGCACACTAGTGAGGAGGAGGATCATCTGCTACTAGGAGACTATCTCAGTGTATTTTGGTTGTACTTTGGTTTACTTTGGTTGAGCCATTGCTCTCTCTATCTCTGAGGAAGTTGTGGGGTTTTTCACCTTAGGGTTTTCCCCACGGAAACTATGTGTCTCTTGTCTCTCATGCTTTTGATTCTTGTGATGCTTGTCATGCTTATTATGATTGTCATGCATTGATATATTGTACATGTTATTCTCTCAGTAAAGATCCTAGAGTATTGTGAATTAATGCTCAAAATTTAACATATTTATGTACATAATTTAGCTTGCTTTTGGTTTTCGGGTCTACTGATTCGCTTATGTTTGATTGACAGATGTCAGTAGAATCTCCTACATTCTCAGGTTTCACGGATGGTGCTAGCCGTCATACACAGCAGCTTGCTTCTGTCGCCTGGGTTATTTATTCGCCTGACCATCTAGTGGTGTTTTTAGGAGGTGCTTGTCTCGGTCCTACATCTAACAATGTGGCTGAGTATAGTGTCATGATTGAGCTACTTCAGGATGCTATTTCACATGGCATCCAGTCTTTAGAAGTCCGCCTGGATTCACAACTAGTTGTGTCTCAGTTAAATGGGCAATATCGTGTGCGAGATCCTGCACTACTACGAAAATTCCTAAGGGTAAGACTCTTGGAATGACATTTTGTTTCAATTACATAGACTCATGTTCCAAGAAGTGTTAATCATATATTTGATGCATACGCTAACTATGTATTAGATTGGAATTTGTCACATTCACAATGAAGCACACAAATAAAAGAAGACATTCATACATTTGTACATACACACATATAGTAGAACTGGAGAACCATAGTTTATAAATAATATGTCCAAAAATGGTAGTGTCATACAAAACTGGAGCCCGTAGCCCTCAAAAATATACATATCGATACAAAAATGAGATCTTGAGATATCTACTCCCTACGAGGAGGCCTAGATGCCGCCCCGACAGGATGTGTCTCATAGAAGTACTATACTGCATTTGCTATCTGCTCTAGTAGTTGTACCCAGTTACCCGGCACCCCCACTACGTGGCGCTGCATATCCTTAGGTAGTCGCGCCACCTCTATCTATGGTACCCTGGAAGCCATCCAAGTTAGGTTTCCCCACAACGTCTATAGAGTACACTCTGCTGCAGCACCTCCTGCCGCATCACCCCTGCCCCGACGGCGATGTCTCAGGAAGCCATCGGGTCTCACTGGGCCCTTGTCTACGATCAAACAACAAAACATTAGTATAGGATATGACCCCCAAAAATATATAAAAAATCCATACAAATTTAATACATAAAAAACCTAAAAAGAGTACTCACCGATGTCTCCAAACACTGCATCTAGTGGGAGCGGCATGTCTCGAACCTGCCGAAAGTCTATCCCTGCATAGGGGTAGTCATCTATCACTATGACATGTTGATCCCACCAGTGAAATAACTCCTCTGTATATGGTGATGCCTGATGGACACCACCCTGTTGCGTCAAGACCTCATCCCACTGGGTCATGACTGTGTTGTGAAGACTATGAGGAGGGGCCTCAACCCTCGGACTGAGCCCTAGAACCCGCTTGAAGAAGAAGCTGCACAAAATACTGCCATAGCTGAAGTTTTTCGCATCCCCCTACTTACACTCTGTCAGCTGGGTCTTCATGGACCCCAGTAGCGTGGTACACTAGTCAAATATCATAGGCTGCATACACTGCGATGCATAAAACATAACTGGCCTGGATGCCTGGTGAAGATCTTTTGAACCAGTAATCCGCACTAAAGTTGCCATGACAACCTTCATTCTCAGATTGACTATGGCTCAGATGGGAACCTGACTCCCCACTTCCCGAGTATTTGGAACACAATACCTCTCTATATAGTCAGGGATGGTGATCCCACCACCCATAGTTCGAGACTGAAGGCTTTCCACCTCACCTCGGTGGGACAAACCTGTAATGAAGTAGATATCTTCCACCTCCAGTGAAAGTATTTTCCCATCTAGGTTGAAGTTCTGTGCATCAAGATCCCAATAGTCTATCAAACGGTGGAGCAATAGGTTTTGGGCCCTCAAACCCCCTATGCTCCAAAATTTATATAGACCACATGCTTGTAGCGCTTGCTGTGCATGCAGATCATTACGAACAGCCTCATCCACTAGGTCATTTTCTCTCTCTCTCCACTCTAGAACCATACTAGAAAGAGAAAAACCCAAGGATTTAGTCAGTTTTGCTTAAAAAACTAGCTTCACGATCGTACGCATGGGAAATTGTGCTCACAGAGGCAGGTACCCATGGTCAACATGTACCTTGACTGCACGTACCTAGCCCTATCCACGACCCACATCGTTATAGCCCGCAGGTAGCACCGTGACCATGTAGGGCATGGCCAAACAAAAAAATTTATCAATGAAAACTGAAATAAAAACATTGAAATGGAAGGTGGGGATGAGATTACCAACCTACTACGGACGGTTCAATGATTGAACGCCTGTAGCTCCCGGAATCAGTAGCTGAATGTTGAGGTGAAAACTAACCACAAAGCTCCAAATGGGTGAATAGTAAAAATGAATTGTAAATTGTAAATTTGTGTTACTATTTAAAATTTTCAAGACCCACTTGTCTATAGTTTTCACCATTACACGCTGTTTTGGACTAATATAACGTCTTGGAGTAGCATTTTTGACCAGATCTCTTCGGCAAAAGTTGTTTCCGAGCGTTTCACAACTACGGCAGGTACGTTTCACATGTGGCATATAGGTTAGATGTCATTTTCACATGCATTACGTATTTGACCTTTTGACCACTTTCATAAACCCTAGGTGCGACCCCGCTTCTTAACTGACACGGAACCTTGATACTACTATAGAAGTGTCATTATGTGGCGGTAGGGCCTTTCTGAACATGGGTACCCTCGTTAGAAACCCTTTTTGAATTCTGGTGCCCATGTCGTTGTTTGTCCTTAGGATTGTGAGTCCTTTGTAGTTACACCATGACGTTGCGATAAAGACTCATATTCTACTTTGTCTTATGCTAGCCATCTCCCATAAGGACTCCCTCATTTATATCAAGTTGTGATTGCATTGCATCATCCTGCTTGCTGCTCGAGCCTTGTGTCGGCTCCCACTTACTTCATTATTAGCCTGGTGCATGAGCACTTTTCCTATCGAGCCCTGCAAAGCTTACATTTTCCCTCCACAATTTGACGACCTTTTGTACCTGAGGGAACACCCCCCCCGAGTGTCCACATCCTGCACATGCTTCCTTGCATTGATCATAGGTATGTTCCACTGCTTGGGACTAGTCTGCTCACTATTTGACACTCATTCCCTCACTTGTTGTACTATAAGCAATTTTATTCTTTTTCAAGCTTTCTCCAAATATGAAAACGACAAAAAAAAATCAAATATTCCAAAAATTCGGACGAGATTATGGTTACTACTTCTAGTTGCAAGCTGTTGTGTCGCCTTTGAACAAAGCATTCATTTCACTCCATACATTATGAGTCGGGACTATAGTTGGACCTTAGGAGCTGTACTTGTTTCTCAGTTTACTCCACCGATTGGTTAAGCTTCTAGCCATTATGGATCCCTTTATGGTGCCTCTTGCATCACATAGTCTATATCAAGTCTATGCTGCCTAAGTCTATCCATCTGCTCATGCTCTTGTTCAAAGGAAGTCCTGAAACCATAGTCGTCCACTCCTCAGATCTCTTGACTATTGCATGTCGGCCATCCTTATTGAGTCAGTCTGTTTCACCTGAGATCTTCCAAATCTTTCAGCATAGCTGGCACCTCATGTTGGTTGATGGGGGATGCCTTAATGCCCTCCTTCGAGCGAGTCTCATGCCATCGAATTCAACTCATTTATTCCAGGACTTGAGGCTTAGAGCTCAGTTGAGTACCTTGAGACTTGCAATCATTAGTGGCAGGTTCTCTCGCCATCGACAGTTTTGGGAATACATCAATGTCCCATGATCGATGGATTCATCCCAGTGTTCGACTTCAACTCATCTATTCACACTCAGATGATTGTGCTCTGTGCTTTGATGTCCATTTTCATTATTGGTGGGTTATCTTGCGTCTATTAACGGTATACATCATTGACTGGTAATCAGACGATGTTACATCAGGTTCGAACTCAACTCCTTTATTCACTTGATGGGACTTGCACCATAGAAGACTTCTAGAAGACCCCATGCGATAGTGGCATTCAGTATGCTACTGATGATTATGACATTACATCTGAGATATCACCTCTCATATATCAGTAATTTGTACCTCCAGTTTGCACCAGTTTTTTCCTTTTCAATAGGAGACCATATCTTACTGTAGAGGGATCATGGCTATGATCACTTATTACATGTATTCATTTTGTACTTCCTATTCATGGCCATTGTATCAGATTTTTATACTATATTGACATGTATTCAGGGATACTATTGTACTATGACGAGTGAGCTGCTCCTTCCACTTGTGTCTCCATCACTCCGCTTCTAAGATCTTTTTATAATGTATTTCGGCCATCGTAGCATCAGTCTCTGACCTCACACATTAGGGGGCATTTGTTATAGCATAATTTTCCACCTTGTGAGCATCAGCACTCTTTGGCCTGCAGGATCCATTTCACTGACTCAGATCCACTTTATATCCTTCAGACGCTATTTTTCCCTATTTTTCCCTTGTACGCTAGCTGCATCATTACAGCGGGTGTACCCGCGAGTTGCATCACTATAGCCCACGGGTAGCATGTAAAATAGTAAAAATCACTAGTTTATTACTTTTTACTCCCAAAAAGCAGTCATAGGGTGACCTTTGGCCCTCCATTTTCCCTGAAACTCCTCGATGTGTCCTTTCACTTACCTTTGGAAGGACTATATATTGAGCACATATGGCTTATGGATGGGAGGAGAAAGGAGAGCAAGAGAAATGTAGTGGATTTTTTCCTTATCTTGAGTCTACACTCATTGATCCTTGTAGTTGTGAACCTTCTATGTTCACCTTCGAAACTCCTATCATAGTTTTAGTTTGCCATTCCATGGGGGATTGAAGTGGTGGAGGCACAAGTGGATTGATCCAGATCTTGGTTCAGATTGGTTGCCGGCAAGAGGTCGTATCACATTGTACTTCTTGTTATTTATTAATAGAAATACTCATATTCTCATCCATTAATGTTGTGAATGTTGTTTACATTACATTGGGTTGCATTTACTTATAATATCATGGACCATTGCTATTGATGATGTTAATGTTGTTTATATATTACATGCGCTCGTTGTATATCGGTTGTCAAGACTAATTTGCAGGTTCAAGTGCATGAGTGGAAAAGCTCCAATGGGGATCTACATCAAATGTTTGGATCGAGGTTGGTTATATTCTACATTATCTTAGCATTGTCATTTGTATAGCATAGTTATAAGAATTGAGTTGATTTCTGGTAGTCAGCTGTCTGTTGTGGTCTACCCTAAGCCATAGTGAGTTTTCTCCAACACAATAGGGGAAAATATTTTAGTGTAGCTGATTCCTTCTTGCTAAGAGAAGCCCTTATCTACCGAATGATCCTTGTGATGTTCAACAACACCGTCAAAAGTAAACTTGGTCTTATAAATCCATTGAAACTTAACAACAATCTTTCCTTATAGTCGAGGAACAAGTTCCCAATTCTGATTTCTATTCAGAGATTTAATTTTAGCCTTCAAAGAATTTTCCCATTCTCTAACTCCCCGAGCATCAACATAAGTGTTAGGATAACAGGTTTCAAGAACAAATACCATTAGTGCAACATTGCCATGTTGTTGTTGTCTTTGGGTCGATCGACCAATACTAGCATCTCCAGAATCTGATCTAGAAGCTTCAAATATTTTAGCGGCCCACTAAGTTAAAAAATTCAGTGGTGATTTAGGTTGGTGATTTTCAATTGAATGAGTCAGTGTATCGATGTCTTCAGTCAAGGTGGACCGACAACTAGTCGACTTAGGAGTAGAATTCACTGGTTAGGTCAAAACTGTATAGAAGGGTACAATCGATCTAGATTATTCAAGAATATTAAATGGATCACTGTGCAATTGATCAGGAGAGGAATTCAACAACTTATTGCCTGAAATATTCTCATCAAAGATGAAATTTCTACTTAGAATGATTTTTTTTTAGAAGGTCAAACATACGATAGGATTTCAATTTATCAAAGTAGACCATCATGTTGCAAGCATAACTCTTTGCATCCAATTTATTCCAACAGTTATCATTGATATTTACCCAAGAAACACATACAAATGTTCTGAGGTGTACAATATAGGGTTTCATTCTATTCCACTTCTCGACTAGAGTCATGTCAGCGACTGCTCTAGTCGGAACAAGGCCTAGGAGATAGTTTTGTTTGGACTTTGGTCTAATTTGGTCTACTATATGCACCGAGCCATTTCCACCAAATTATGATTCTTCCTATCTGCCACTCCATTATGCTGAGGGGTGTAAAGGATGTCTATTTTCTAAGAAATTCCATTATGCAAGAGATATTCTTTAACCTTTAAACTCACATATTCACCACCATTGTCTAATATGAAACATTTGATGGGTCGGCCACATTGTGTTTTAGCCAATTCTCTAAATTCCTTGAATCTTTCAAATATATGACTCTTATTCTTCAAGAAGTATACCCATGTAAACCTGTAGAAATCATCAATGAAGGTAAAAAAATACTTCACAACTGCTAATGAAGGTTTATTCATGCAACATAGATCTGTTAGGATATTCCTATACTCCATCCTAGTCCCTCTAACATTTCTGACATTTTCAGTCCTGCATGCAAAACTAGGGTTTTGCATGCAATTAGGGTTTGCATGCAATTAGGGTTTGCATGCAATTAGGGTTTGCAGCACCAACACCTAGCCCTTGCCAAACTAGCCCCAGGAGCTTCTCTCGGATCAGTCTTAGCTCTCCTAGAGCTTAGTGCGCCCTCTTTTCAGTTATTGCATGAGAAGGGCGCCCTTCTTCACCTACCAGTCCAGTTTAGTTCAGTTATCTTCAGTTCTTCCTTGATTTAAGGATTAACTGACTCCTAACTGACCTTATCACTCTTTTGGACCTCCAATGTGACTAGATAGACTGTTTTGACTCCAGTTAGCACCATGAGCGCCCCCCACTGAGTCTCCTTCACTATATCAGTGCTTCCATGTGCCAGTTACACCAACCACACTCAGTTAGACTCAGTTTGACTCCCGGTTGATCACTACTTGTGCATTGATGACTTCACCGATGATGAGATAGACTCCTAGTTTGGCACTGATGACTCTCCACTGATTATGGATCTGTGCATGAAGGATAATTCGAATTACACCTAGTGAATTCGAATCCTCATACTCAGCATTGTATATTTACCCGGTTACTATTCTGATTAATGCAGTGTGTGTAATTATTCTGCCTCTATTGGATCTATGTTCTATTGCTTCTCTCTTCTTCCTAAATTCTTTCACTGTGAGGTTTACATCATCTCTTTGGATCTTATGTGGGCAATTTCACATGGTATCAGAGCCTTGAGAGTATATTCTACCTCCATTCTTGAGAGTTTTTTGCAGGTCTTTTGAAGTTCCAGCAGTTGCAGCAGCAGATTCAGTAGCTTCTATTTTGCACGTGTTCAAGCAATCAAGATGAGCAATTCGAATGCTCCTTCTTCTATACTTCTCACTCCTTTCAATTATTTCGAATGGAAGAGGAAGATGATAATACTCTTGCAATCAAGAGGGTTTACTAGAATAGTTGAAGAAAAAGATGCCATACCACATCAAGCTGAAAAGAGAGTCAAGCACCTAAACAAAATGGATGAAGCCTTTGGATTCATATGCCTTCATATTTCTGATGATCTATTGTTTCATGCTGATGGATTGAAGTCTCCATATGATTTATGGATAAAATTGAGGAGTCTTTTTGGCAAACAAGACGAACTGAGAGGCTACATTCTTGAGAATGAATTGGTTGCCCTTCAACCTAGCAATTTCGAGAGCATTCAAGATTTCTTCTCCAAATTTCAGAATTTGGTTTTGCATTGCAAGCAATGTGGCATCACTAAAAGTGATGCGCAATTGATACTCTCTATATTGAGCAAACTTGGATCTCAATTTTCTGTCTTTATATCTACCTTTCATTCTGTTCGAATGTCCATCCCTGGATGGAAGTTTCCCACCTTAAGTGACTTCATTGAGGCTCTCACTCAAGAAGAGAACAAACTGTTTCAAATGGGTGCCATCAAAACCTGCAGAGATCTAGCTCTGTTGGCTGGTGAATCAAGTGGAGCGAATGATAAAGGGGGACAAAAATGCAAAGGAAAGAAACCTTCAAGATCCAAGAATGACAAACAAAAGAGACCAAATTGTACCTACTGCAAGAGAGGAAACCATCCTGAGCATGCCTGCATGCATAAGAAGATTGATCTTCTAACCAAGCTTCTTGAACAAAACCAAATTGTTGTTCCAAAAGAAGCAAAGATGTCTGATTCTGGAAGTGGATCTGATGATTGTCATGCATTGATGGCTGGTTTTTCAAAGACAAAAGCTCTCCTCATAGATTCTGGAGCTTCCAACCACATGATGGCACAAGAAGAATCCTTCTCCTCTTTGGATCTCCAAGATGGGCCTACCATTCACATGGGAGACAACTCTCAGATTTCTGCCAAAGGTTTGGGTACAGTTCATATGGAGCATGGTAAGTTCAAAAATGTCTTATTTGTTCCTTCTCTTACAGCTAATTTGTTATCAGTATATCAAATGACTCATACAGGATCTCCAAAACAAGTGATTTTTGGTCCAGACACAGTAGAGATTACAAAAATATCCACTGGAAAGGTTATAGCGAATGGGATTGCTAATCATGCCTCAAAGGCATATGAGTTCTCCCACTTCATGCCCTTCTCTCCAACTATCCCTTCAGATTCTGATGAGGATCACAGTGACTTCTCTTCCAGTGACTCCTATTCTAGTGAGGAAGAAGATCAAGATTTTGATGTTGAGATCATGGTTCAAGAAGATTCAGAACCAACACCTATTCTTAGTCCAGATTCAAGAGAAATATGTTCTCACACAGTCCTTGCTACTACTAAGAACACAGTTGATGATTTATTTGCTTACAGAACTACTAGACTTCAGCAGCATGCTAACCTTGCATTATGCCATCCACCTCTCCATGAGAGATTCAGCATGATGATGGGGTTTACTCTTCCATTCCTTGGGAAAACTCATCATGATACATTCGCTCCAGTGACAGAAAAGGTTCCTGAAAGACTTGCTACATTCAGCACATTCTCTAGCACTTGCATTCGCACTTTACAGAGGATTAGCTTACCAAGTCTCTTTGCAAAGTTTTCACTGATGAAAGCTTGCTTCTTTTCTGCTTAGAGTAATGGCTCCTTGAGTTATTCAAAAATATAAAAAAAAAAAATAAAAAAATTTGAGGCAGTATTCTTTTTATCATTTCATTGATTGTATGGGTGACCTTTGGTCCTAGTTACCAGGGCCCAGGATGGATTAAGGGGGGGTGTTAGGATATTCCTATACTCCATCCTAGTCCCTCTAACATTTCTGACATTTTCAGTCCTGCATGCAAAATTAGGGTTTTGCATGCAATTAGGGTATGCATGCAATTAGGGTTTGCAGCACCAACACCTAGCCCTTGCCAAACTAGCCCCAGGAGCTTCTATCGGATCAGTCTTAGCTCTCCTAGAGCTTAGTGCGCCCTCTTTTCAGTTATTGCATGAGAAGGGCACCCTTCTTCACCTACCAGTCCAGTTTCGTTCAGTTATCTTCAGTTCTTCCTTGATTTAAGGATTAACTGACTCCTAACTGACCTTATCACTCTTTTGGACCTCCAGTGTGACTAGATAGACTGTTTTGACTCCAGTTAGCTCCATGAGCGCCCCCCACTGAGTCTCCTTCACTATATCAGTGCTTCCATGTGCCAGTTACACCAACCACACTCAGTTAGACTCAGTTTGACTCCCGGTTGATCACTACTTGTGCATTGATGACTTCACCGATGATGAGATAGACTCCTAGTTTGGCACTGATGACTCTCCACTGATTATGGATCTGTGCATGAAGGATAATTCGAATTACACCTAGTGAATTCGAATCCTCATACTCAGCATTGTATATTTACCCGGTTACTATTCTGATTAATGCAGTGTGTGTAATTATTCTGCCTCTATTGGATCTATGTTCTATTGCTTCTCTCTTCTTCCTAAATTCTTTCATTGTGAGGTTTACATCATCTCTTTGGATCTTATGTGGGCAATTTCACAAGATCACTATGAACAAGTTCTAGTCAATTATGTGCACACCATGCTTTCCCTGAATCAAAGGGTGTTTGATGATTCTTTCCAAGTGCACATAGTCTAAAAACTCAATTAGGTGGAATATTATTTATGAGACTAGTAACCATATTATGAGTAACCATCATTTTCAAACATCGAAATTTCATATGTACAAGCCGTTCATGCCAAATTCAACTTATGTCATCCATCTAAGCAATGAGTGCAATTGGTCCAGTTGTGTTGTTGACCCAATCATCTGAGAAACATTCGTGGGAGAATAGAACTTGTAAAGTGCATCTTAAGGATCTAAATATCATGAAGCAACAATCCCCCCCCAATCATCAGATCCTTTATGACCAAAAATCAATAATCTTCTTAGTCTTTGTAACTTGAGCAACTGATAATAAATTTGTGCTCAATCTAGGAACATGATAGACATTGGATGTTTTACCATGCTAGAATTCAACATCCCCACTTCTATCAATGGTGAGAGCATAATAATTAGCTACATAAATCTTCTATTATGGAGCTCCACTTAAGGAAGAGAATAGATATGCTTCCTTATCCATATGATGAGTACAACCACAATCGACTATACATTCTATTTGAGTGGTACAAGAATGTAATTCCTTGAAGTGCCAATAGAAAAGGTGAATTTTTAAACATGTGAGTTGATGGACTGACCAATTATCCCACTATCCTCAATATGCTTGACCTTTACTTCTAAGTCCTTTATCTTCTTCCAATAGGTTTTCTCGGCATGTCCAACTTTTCCACAATAATGACATGTTTTCTTCTTTTGATCCTTCTTCATCGATGATGACTCTCAAGTATTGTGTTTAGTATGTTGGTTGATACATTCTAGTCGATGATATAGTCAACCACGTTCTTTATAGTTTTGCTTGACCTTGATTTTGAGCAAGTGATCCTGGTGTTTACTACAAAGCTTTCCTTCTTAAAAAAAAAAATTGTTGGTATTCAATCAACAAATCATAGAAGATATCAAAGGTGAATTTCTTACCATATTGCTTGTGAGACATCCAATTTTCATGAAAGGAGGAGAAAATTACATCATAATGTATCTTCAAGTTCATCAGGATGATCCCAACGAGTTGTCCATCCTTCTTTGGGAATTCCTTACCACATTCTCGCAATTTCAATTGTAGCTCCTTGATGCGAACTAAATAGTCCTCATTTGGTCAAAGGAAAGAGGTTCTCGAGAGATCAATTTTTTCTCTATATTCATTACTTGAATTTCATTAACCTTATTGAATACTGACTTCAAATTATTGCAGACGACATGAGGACAGTTGATCTCAATTCTATGAAAGTGAATCTCCCTTCAAATGCAGGTCATAATGAACCCAAAATCCTCATCCTTCTTTTCGTTGATGATAAACTTAGCATCGATATCCGTCGGATCTGCAATAATGACCTTCATGTATTTCCAGAGTCCCTTTCTCGTCAACAAAGTTTCCATATCTGGAACTCATATTGCATAATAGTGTCCATCCAAAACAACAAGTTATATATTGGAAGTCATCCTTCTGACTAAACATATCTGATCTAAGTTCAAGAATATATATCGAGAACAGGTATTAGTTGAAAAATATTCATCTCGGAGTCGATCAACTCTAGATCCGGCTCTGCATGATTTGTAGACAACAAGCTAGGTCGAAACCAATACTTTTGATACCATGTGGAGGAACCTATTCACCTTGAACTAAAGAACATAAGAGAAAATAGTAGAAGGGGACAATATTCCAAGAAGAGAGGTGGTGTGTACAGACAATGGTACAACATTTAAGCACATCACATTATGATCAAAACATCACAATGCATTATCACAATTCTTACAATTCAATATCAACACAAAATATAGGGTCGTTATTTTATACTCTCCAGATCTAACGAACTTCCTTGAAGTGAGGAATATCTAGTCCACAAATAGGGATCGTTGCTTCTAACAATTTTCACAAAATCCACAATGTCCCATAGTTTAGTTGGTTGTTGTAGTTGACCCGACCACAGCCTCATCGACCATTGAGTCGAGCCTTCGACTCTCCCAGTCGATCCACCAGTTGTTTGCTTTGCTATTCCACTGTTGTCTATCGATTGACTATATCTAGAAGATCCATGAGTGCGATGAACCTACATAATCTTAGATTCCAACAACATGCAAGTCTTTGTTCGAATGTGCAAATCCTGTGAAAAATATTTTTTGCATGACATGCTCTTTGTTGTTTAAACTATCCTGATTCACTATTTTTGACATAATTTTATTCTATTCGAACCTCTTGGAGATATTTTTTTCCTTATAGCCTTTTGGGGATTGGAAACAAAAGAAATAGAGAAAAAATATCTACAAGGATGGAGTTGACCCTTGAAATATTTCATGAACTAAGAGAGAAGGAAAGGTCGCGCATGGAAAAACTTAGGAATCCACTAATCACCCCCTTGAATCCTTGCACACCAGATGACGTGCTGATATCTAATTCAAGAACATAGGTGAAGCGTATGCATCCAATGGATTCCATTCATATTGGAACATCAAGTCAACTTCCATCTAATATTCCATCAACAATCAATGATCCAATTGAAGAAGGAGGTATTCAGAATTTGCTAGATGTTTTGTATTCACATGGGGATATTGGACAAGTTACTCATTTGAAACCATCTGATGAAGATATTCCTAATGTGCATGCTGAATTTAAACAATCATATCTTCAACATATAGACCGCACACATATCCAATGCACTCCCAATCTCCACTCTGAAGCTACTACAATCTACTAGTGATGTGATTCACACTTCTTTTCTACCTTCTTTACCTCTAGTATCGAGTGCACACTTAAGAACTCTTAGACATATTCAACTGAATGAAATTCCTCTACCAGCCCGTATGTTATCACAATATTTAACACCCTTAATGGCAAGGGTCAGAAGCACATACTAAGTCTACCCAAAGATGAAGATTGAGTAAAATCGCTAAAATAAACTACTTTTCCTATGGATTAATCACTACTTTCATAGAAGGAAGGTGCAAATGGTTACTAGATTAAGCACTTATGATCCATCTATGGTCATTTAGTTGCTAAATTAGAGCTAGAACTTGGGTCACCACAAGTTTAAAATGGAGGAAAATATATGGAAACGTGAATTAAAAGGTGTAAAAAGCTTAATTATGGAGTAAAGATGAATTAGGTGCATGTAGCATTATGATGTTCACCCACATTGGGATTCCCACCTATTTGACTAAATGAAAGTCTATAAATGAACCCTTTGGGGTAGAGGCTTAGGGGGATGATTTGATTAATAATTTGAGAGAAGTTGAAACACTATTGAGATGGAAATCAATCTCTGTTTGTCACATACCTTAGTGATCAAGGGATAAGGGCAAAGGAGAGAAAACTTGGACTCTGGAGAAGGATGGTACCGTAAACACGATCAAGGTTGTAAGCGTATTTCTTCATCTATTTAATGCAAATGAATCCTATTTCCCCTAATGCATGTTGTTATCATTAAGTATATGAGCTGATTTCATTTGTAAGATCTTAATTCAAAGTTATTAGTTATTTGTTTAGCTAAGGGGTTTGACAAGAAATTCTTCTACGGATAAAAGAAAGTCTTCAAATGGATAATATGATACTTATATAAACCTTTTCCTAATAATTCATTATAGATAACTAGTAAATAGTTGGTATTCTTACTACTTAGTGAGAAGGCTATTAAATAATTGGTATTCTTACTATTTAGTAAGAAGGCAAGATCTTATGTTACTAGTTCCTATATATTTGATGTTCTATTAAACACAAGCCTTCACTCTCTTCACTATGTTGTGATGAAGTGTTAGGAGACTCATAAGAGTTAGGCACTTTTCTCATTAAGTAAAATTTATATATTTTAATTATATTTAATAAAGTACAAATTACTCTTATTATTATAAATTTCTAAATAATATAATTATAAAATTAATTTTTTCATATATTTGAACCTTAATCACAATTAATATCCTACTTATACAAACAAAAGACTCTAATATAATATAATACATTGCATTATATACCTTAAACCTTGGTGGTAATTATTTATTCATTATATTCAAATATAATGTGTATAATATATATTTAATTTCAAATATAATTCATGGACTTTTATTTGGTTTGGTGTTACATTGATAGTGTAGTTTAATATTTTGGTATTGGTTTTGGTTATATATATATATATATATATATATATATTTTGTTTTTTAAATAAATAAATTTTAATGTTTTAATTTTGGTTTTGGTATAATATATATTTAATTTCAAATATAATGTATAGATTTTTACTTGATTTGGTTACATTGATAATACAGTTATTTAATATTTTGATTTGGTTTTAGTTAGTTTTATATATATAAACTTTAATATATTGGTATATATATATATATATATAAAAGCTTAATTAAACAAAATAAATTAATTCATATGTTTGTTTTGTCATTCATAAAATATAAAAAGTTAGTATTAATAAATAAATTTTTCACATTGAATTCAGCTTTAACTTTAATTCGAAAGTTCAGCTTAGATTTTTTTAATTCATATCATTCTATCACGTTACGTTTATCATCTCATCAGGTCAATTGCAAGTTGAAGTCAACCATATCCGATTCGGTCGAAACACTCCGGGTTAAAGACAGAAATTTTGCCAAAGAAAGATGTGAGCTGGTTTGTTTTTTTCATATCATTTTGCTGATAACTTGCCTTTTGTTTTTTGTTTCATATCATTTTGCGTTTTTGACCTCGACTTTTCATCACGCGCCGGCGCTATTGCAAGCTCAAGTCATTATAATCGTTTGTGTCCATACACCGGATGTAATGGATGAAAGAGATCAGATCGATTGCACCGGACAACAAAATGGCTGTTCTTGACACTTGCCAACTCTTTCTTATGACAGCTAAATCCTGGCCAGTATTCATTGCCAGCAGTCAAAGAAGATGATTGTTGTTGATCGATTGCACCGGACAAGAAAATGGCTGTTCTTGACACCTAACTCTTTCTCATGAAAAATAAATCCTGGCTGGCCAGTATTCATTGCAGCAGTCAAAGAAGATGGCTGTTGTTGACACCCAACACTTTGTGATAATGTTACAAAAGAACTGGCCATACCTAATCATTTTATCATATACTAATCATCATTTTCGTTGCCTACAAAACTATTCAATTCTCTAGTCAAAAGCTTCACTATCTTCTAACTGGCCATCAAGAATCGATCATAACCATTCCATTATATATTACGGCATCTTATGTCACATTTTTCATTCAAACTTATCTTCATTTATTTGGTTATGCTCTTGGATTGGGAAGGAGGGGAGGCATTTCTCTTCGTGTTTGGACGAAGATTTCATTGATATCAATCCCTTCATTCCACCACACTGGCGGACTGCACCATGGCGAATCGTTGGCTCATGGCAGCAGGTAAAATAATGGTTTCGTCCTATTTCTGTATCTCCGTTTGAATGTCATTGTTGTTTCCATTATTCTCTTCTTAGTTGGACCTCGATCACATTAATATTCATTCCTCTTTTCAACGGCAGTTGCAATTGGCACCTTCGGAGGACTTGTTCTCGCCATACGTAAGTGAATCACTTCTTCCTATTTCACTATCTCCTATTGAACCTCACTTTGATATTATATAATGGGGTTGGACGAAGATTATGCACTAATATCAATCTCTTCAATATTCCACAGCACTTGCAGTTTTCATCTCCAGAATAATCGACCAAGAAGGTTGCTCTAGCAAGTTATTTGAATCACTCGGTAAATTTATGATCTTTTCCCATTTCAGTGTCTCTTATTGAACCTCACTTGTCAATTTCTACATCTTGTTTCGCTTATTCCCTTAGGGATTGGACGAAAATCACATGGATAACATTCTTTTCACACCCAACTTTTTCTTTGCTCCAGGACTAGTGCTGATATTGTTATGCATCTTGTTATGGATAACACTCTCCTTAACTTGTCGTGCCTTCTGGAGAAGAGATAACTATGGTCCTACTAGCTCTATTTCAACGGTGGATAAATTCGTAAGGGAATATGCTTATGCAATGCCAACCAGGTATTCACTCTTTGAACTCAAGAAGATCACAAACAACTTTGCAGAAAAGTTGGGCGAAGGAGGTTATGGCGTGGTCTATAAAGGAAAGCTTCAGAACGGCAATCCAGTGGCTGTTAAGCTTCTTGATAGGCATAGACACAGCGAGGCCCAGTTCATGAATGAAGTGGCCGCCATTGGCAATGTTCACCATATCAATGTGGTTCGTGTATTGGGGTATTGCTTTGAGAACTTTAGAAGCGCCCTGGTTTATGAGTACATGCTTAATGGTTCTCTCGACAAATTTATAGCTGCCGGAAAAGATAATATTGGACAAGTCTTGAGCTGGGAACAGTTGTATTCAATCGCTTTGGGCGCTGCTCGAGGAATTGCATATTTACACCAAGATTGCTACAAGCGAATCATACACTTCGACATCAAACCTCACAATATATTGCTGAACGCAGACTTCACACCCAAAGTTTCTGATTTCGGTCTCGCAAAACTTTGTGGGAAGGGAAACGACCATATCTCAATGGTGGCTGGGAGATGGTCGCCGGGTTATGTTGCGCCAGAGCTGTGTCACAATGATGCGGGTCCTGTTACAGATAAATCAGACGTCTATAGTTTCGGAATGCTCTTGCTAGAGATTGCTGGAAGAAGAAAAAATGTTGATGTGCAGTTGAGCCGTTCCAGCCAGTTGTACATTCCTGACTGGATTTCCAATCAGCTTGAGGTTGGGGAGTTAGAGATGATATTGAGAGGAGAAGAAGAAAGTGCAACAAAAGATGAGGAGAAGGGGATCAGACTCATGACTAAAATTGGACTATGCTGCATTCAATACAACTCGCGAGATCGGCCTTCTATGGCCAGTGTTGCTCAAATGTTAGAAAGAAATGGAAACGGGCTGGCCAATCCCCACTTTTCATACAGTATGTCGTCGACTGCACCTGAAATACCTCTGTCGTCCAAAGAATCACCAATTGAAGTTTTGACTTCATAGATCGTTGATATGTATTATGTAGTGAGATTGGGTTATTCAACTCGTCTTTATACTTCCAAGTCAATGCTATCTATATGTGATATTCAATGGCTCTGATATGAATCTGGGACATATAGTCTTACAACAGCTCTGGTTGAAACATCCTTCACCAATGATGAAACATCCTTCACCAATGAATGTTGTTTTAGGCCATTTAAAATCAATAAAATATATAGGTTGATCTTATAAATAAAGTGAACACCCCATCTCTGGGCTCTGCACTTCCAATGAATTATTGTTTTACAAATTTATGTGAATCTATCTTTACACATTAGGGAGCACCTATGATGAATAATGAATATGGGAGATTATTTTAATTACATTATTAATTAAAAAGTTATTTATAATTCATTTTATCATTTTGCATAGTGTAATAATAATTAAAAAATTATAAATATATTAATTAAAATACTTTGGTTTATAAAATTTTATATTTAAATTTTTTATCATTTTATTATGCTATAGGTCTTTACTCATTAAAACTATGTCATATCATCTTTCAGATATTTTAAAGAATACCTTTAAATTCAATAGATATTGATAAATATATACTAAAATCTTTTTGTTGAGCCCCCTCCCAATACATAGTTCCAATTAAAAAACTTTTTTTTAATTATATATTCCCTATTTTTACTAGCTACCCTTTTTTAAACTTGGAATACCTATAAATCCTCCATAACCTATTCCCCTCCTCCCCAATACCTATAATATATTGATCTTATTTTTTTACAATTTAAAAATTGGTCAACAAAGTAAACCTATATAACTATTAATTATTTTTACATTAACTATTTTTTTTAAATTATTTATTTTACCTATATATTATTATTATTATTTAATACAGTCATAATAATTATTTAATACAAATACAATTTACAAACCATTAATTAAGTCCATAAATATTATAATAAATTTTGTACACACAACAAACAAATCATTTATAAATGTGTACAAACTATACCATTTTTACCTTTGCATTATTACTACCATCATCACTGTATTTTACCTCACCACTTTCGCAATAACTATTTTCAGCCTCATATTTTCAACTTCTCATTTTTAAAATTATATGGAGCATAGATCGTTGCATTAAGCAGAGCTCAGAGGTTTGGTACTGGATGGATGGATGGATTTTTTTATCAGGTGTTCAGCGGGTGAATCTCATGCAGCAATTGAGGCTCTTAGTTTTGAGTTTATCTATTTAGGAAATTTCACTTATCCAATAAGTTTTGAGTTTATCTATTTTGGAGATTTCACTTTTCCAATAGTCATTTGGTACATGCCTATTAGATAATATATAGATGGAATTTTCAATCATTTTAAACTAACTTTGATTTTTATAAGAAATCTGTGAGACTTTCAATGGTAACAGTTATAAGTAATTAAACCAGCATAGAGAGGATCTATCAAGCATTGAGAAGATCAAATCTTTCGTGTCAACTCTTTTGAGGAAGCATGAAAAGAGTTACACATTCCCCCTACTAAACTGTAGAATGAGCAACTTCAACCCAAAGATATACAGATGACTTATATTTTAACAGTAGGGTTCTTAAGCCACCTGTTCATACATACCTTCTTTTCAAACTTATCAGTAAAGGGACAAAACATTAAAAGATTTATATGATTTGATTGAAACTTATCCCAGACGTAATCCCATACACCCAAAATAGTGAAAAGAGGTCTTCAGTTTAATTGGTCTTTCCACATACCTGAGCACACTCAACGTCCCAAAAGGGAAACGAATGGGTTGGGTTGAGTCGGGCGCAGGCGAGCGAATAGATGGGAAATGCTCTCAATGAGATGAATCGAAGAAGCACACATCTCCTTATACTTACGCTCTGCCTCAACCATCTATTTCGTTTTAAAACGACGCAGCACTCGTGGAAAATACTAACGAAAACGAAGAAAGATGTTCTGGCGAAATCCGTAATCAGAAAGCAACTGAATCAAATCAATGAGAAGAGCTTTTCTTTGTGCTCACCCTATGAGGGCGCATCTCTGTGGAATCAGATCTCAATTCCGAGCTAATTTAGTAAGGAAGCCAAAACTAGAAAACCAAGGCATGAACAAAAAACCGCTGATGATTCTTGATCCGGACATGACCATCGAAGATCACGGTGAAATCATGGGTATGTTAAAGTCCATGTGATGGAATGTATGTAAGTCACGATCAATTTTTTTATTAGAGCCTTTATGTATATTTCACTACTGTCATCGTTCTGTAGAGCCTCCATACAAAAAATGGAGCCAGATCTTATGCTTGGAGCCGAGCCCATGATTTGAGAGCTGTGTATGCACTGTATAGCCTCATGGATTGATTGCATAAGACATTTTATACTAGACCTCCATTTCTACAATCCCTCGTGAGTTGCTAAGCATCATGGATAACTACAACAAAGTTGCAAGAGACACTTATAAACGAGTTATTGGTGTGCTGCTGGGAACCACCTTCTGCGGAATCGTAGATCTAGCTAATAGCCATGCAGACTTTCATAGATTATATATATTTGCAGGGAATCGTGAATTGCAAATAGCACCAATGTATACGATAGCGAACAACATAACCATCGAGTCGAACGATCAAGCTGACTATGTAAATTGAAACATTAGAGCTGCCATCGTAGAGCTGATCCCACAAGGTTTGAAAATGCTTGGAAGTTTCCAATGTAACGGATCGAACCATATGTATGGAGTCACTAGAAGAAATGAAGTTGTGTGAGGATCGATGCTTTAATTTACTCCTAGGAGGAAAGGAGGTGAATATCATGCACATGCATACATGGCAGTCGAAAAGTCAAACAAAAACACATTTTGTCGATCCTTTTTATATTTGTTTTTTATATTTTGAATAAAGGTGGGGTGATTCCCTTTATTGTTTTCAACCTGAGGAATAATTCGGATATATATTTTCCCCCTTGCAGAATATTATTTTGATTATTTAGAGGATGGAAATACAGAGCATTGATATAATGATGGTATTGGTATTCATAGCTGCAGCAAGTTGGTACTGATTGTTTTGACAAAAGAGCAGAAGGGAGGTATTAATGCTGCTAAGAATTAGCTCAGAATTAGCTCATGTCTGGGTAGAAAAGTCTCAAAGTTATGCTTGATATCCTTCATATTCGGGGGCTTATTTGAAGATGGATGGTGCTCGAATACAATGAGATTTGACCAAGTATGAAGAATTAAACAAGGAAGCACAAACACATATGGCTAAGGAGCAGTCCGGATGAAAGCTTGTAGTTGGTGATGTAGAGCTCCTAATAATGCAAAGTTACTTTTCATAATGTTGGTGATTCTTCTGGTTGGCACATGGACAAAGGCATAAAAGATGTCCAATTGTGAAGCATTTAATGTTGTGGCCATGTCTTTGGATTCCAAGCACAAATTGAAGATCAACAGGGAGTTGACATAAAAGATAAGTATTTAATGTTTTGTGCATATGATACCGGCTTCATTTATGCATTTATATATGACTAAGATTGACAAGCAGTAGGATCATGCAATGTGAATAGTTATAGTGTTTCATAGCATCCCATGAGCCCTTGATGGATATAGTCTAGGATGAAACCTCTTTTCTGACATACTGAGAGTAGTGCACGCTCCTAATGGTATGTTCTAGTGGAGATGGAAGGCATCTAGATAGTTACCGATTGTGTTGGGGTGTGGATGGGTGTTGTGCTGAAGCATTGGCTAAAATGCTTATAGAACTATATGAACTATTTCCATTGCATTGAAATGCCAATATGATTTGATTGAACTTCATGATTATGCAATGTTGCTAACTATTTGATTGAATTTGACTTGTAGGAAAGACCATATGCTATGACTTACAAGAGAAGGATAATGAGACTTGTTCTGAAGGACAAGTGATGGATGTGAAGTCAGAGTAGGTTACAGTGTTTGAGAGGTAGCATGATGCTTAGAAGCGGGAAGCATCTAGGAGCATGGCTCTCAGCTCAAGTTCCAAATCAGGTAGCAAGATGGCTTCTATGATATAGGGATCAACTAAAATGGATGTGATTCTTGAAGAACAAGTGATAACTGTTCAACAATAAAAACAAATATATTTTGATCTAGTACATTTAGTCATATGTGGACACATGACCCATAGGTCTAGAGGATCTCATATGGATATTGAAGGTTGGAAGCAAGAGGCTCCAACGAATGTTGGTCTCTCTACTACAGATGTTCATTCCTTCAATGATATTCATGAGGAGTAGTTGGATTCCAGTTGGAGTCATGGAAGATTCTAGAAGTGGTTAGAGGATTACTTGTTCCAAAGTGGAGAGTTAGTATGGCCTCTATTTTTAGTCTTGGAGGATGAGAGCTACTAAGTTGACTTCTAAGGAGGTACATAGTTGCTAATAAATTGCATGCTTGTTGAATTTAATCTAGAAACATCCTACAAGGCACACACATAAATATTAACATAGTATAACATGAGAAAATAACATAATTAAACCCACACCACAATGCAAGATCCATGGAAGGGATAATATAATCCAACATGTCAACAAAATGCATGGTCGCTAAAGTTATTGTAGTAGTTTTGCATGTGGTAAAAAAAATTAAGAAAATATCTCTAATAATTCTAGATTTGGTAAAAATATATATATTAAATTAATATTATTAATAAAAAAAAAAAATTAATTACAACCACACAAAATCTATAAATTAAAACAACGTAATAGGAAATATAAGATAATTAAACACATAAAACAAAATTTTCAATCTTCCATCATGGACCATCAAGTCCATGGTAATTTGTTGCCGTTTCTCAGTATTTCGATTAAATCGTTTATGAGTGGTGGATCCCCATAATAGAATGGGAATGACCTTATGAACATTTTAAAAAAATAACATGGCATAAAAAAAAACATATTAATTTAACAACATATTTAAGTGATATCATTATCATAAGACAAATTTACTGAAACTTGAACAAAAACATATACAAACTTAATTTTCATTGAGTTTCCATAATTAATAAAAGCATATATAATACTCAAATTTTAAGGGTTTTATTTAGTTTTTATCTTTATGGTATCATATTTTTCTTACATAAGTGTTCATTGGTGAAGATTTTCATCAGTTTAATTAAAGAGTTGCATTGTGGTAGATTCCATAGTCATGTCGAAATAAAATGTATGCTTCAAGCAAATGGTTAGAAAAACAAAAAAAAATATGAAAAAAAAAACTTATTCAATTGAAAAGTTTTTTACCTTACATCACAAATATTGACTAAAACACTCAAAACATTTTAAGAACATAATTTCTATTATGTTTAGTACATAAACAAAACATACACATATTCAATTTGTAAAAAATTAATTACACTATGTTCTAAAAACCATTTTAAAGTGAGCACGAGGATCTAACCATTTCATCACCACATGACATTTTCTCACATAAATACATGAGCACATCATTATTATTGGGACCTAAATCCACAAATAAACTAATAGCATAATTTCCATGGTCTTTACCACCTTTAGCTATACATAAATGAAAATCAATAAATTCATGGTCTCCATGCACATGATACCCATAATGGTGTTTTTGTTTTTTTGACACTTCAATAAAATCATGGATTGGTTCAAGGTAATGCTACTCAATTATGACACATTAGTTGTAATAGAAACTTAGAAAAATAGAAATCTGTTCACTAAAAATAAATATTAGAGGTACTTGCAAAATTTTTTAGGACATGACATAAAAAGATGAAACATAGAAAATCGAGTTGCTTTCTAGAATATACAACTTTTATGTAAGGAAAATTAGTATAAATAAAAAAAAAATGGTGTTCTCTTAAGATTGGTATGTTACTTTTTTTCTAAAACATAATGCATATGTTCATGTTAGGCCCCAGTTTTGGTATGTAAACAATAACTTTTTTTTGCGGAGTTGTAGATAATAAGTAGTTCTTGTGCAGAACTATTTTTTCCATAATTTTTAATTTTGATTTTATATTTTTTTAAATTAAGAAATTTAGTGAATCCAAGGAATGACAAGGTGGAGCATTAGGCCCCACTATGAGGGTCTTCATAGAACAAATTATTATTATTTTTATTGTGTGTGTAGCTATTTGTTTGTACTTATGTGGCTTATTTTTTGTTTTCAAACTAGGTGAACCAATAAAAAATTACAAAAAGAATAAGAGACTTATGTTTTTTTAGGAATTTGACAAACGACAAAATAAAAACGAATAAAACAATATAAAACAATATTGTCTTCCTAAAATAATATATATATTTGAAATTTGCACATAGAGCTCAATTTCAATATCAACAAACACGCAGAGCTTATGTAGATTTGAGGTTGAAAAATAGGGAAATGAAAAAATGGATGTGTTTTGTTATTTGCAGGTTCATCCTAAACCCCCTTCCTCTATATCTCTCCTAATCCCATCCATGTACAACTATCCCCCCATCTCTCTTTACCCCCAACCCCCCACTTGTCACCTTCCTACCCCTACTCCCATTTCTCTCTCTCTCTCTCTCTCTCTCTCTCTCTCTCTCTCTCTCTCTCCCTCTCTAGCCCTAAACCCCCCTCTCTCTTTGTCTCCCCTAATCCCCCTTCCCCTTTACCACTAAACACCCCCCCATCTCTCTCTCTCTCTCTCTCCCACACACACACTCCCCCACCTACCCAGATACCCCACCTCTCTCTCTCTCTCTCTCTGCCAAACCCTTAACACTCACCCCTCTCTCTCTCTCTCCCTAACCAACCTCTCCTCTATATCCTACTCCACCTACCCCTAATACCCCCTCTCTCTTTGTCTCCTCCAATTCTTCTCTCACCTACCACTAACCACCCCCCATCCCCCCCTCTCTCTCTCCTACTCCTACCACTAACAACCCCTCCCCCCCCCCCTCTCTCTCTCTCTCCCCCTTCCCCTTTCCCTAACTCCCTACCACTAACCACTCTCTCTCTCTCTCTCTCTCTCTCTCTCTCTCTCTCTATCCCTCTTTCGCTCCCCCTAACCCCCTGATCCCTCTCTCCCTCTCTCTAAAATCCTAATAGCCAAATCTCTCTCTATCTCTAGTCCCACCTACTCCTCCCCCTACCACTAACCCCCCTCCTCTCTCTCTCTCTATCCCCTCCACTCCCTAAACCTTACTAATTCCATCTCTCACTTTTCGCTCGCCCCTATGTAATATCTGCAATTTGAAATTTTAACCAATTTGGACAATTTTTGAACCTTGGACTAGTGAAACCCTAAATTGTCCCAAATGATCCCAAATGGTTTCGAATTATGTCTAGAGTGGATTGATGTGTATTAGGAAACACTAATTCAGCTATTATATTCTTGGACACTTTCTAAACACTTCAACAACTTGCATTTACAACTAGAGAATGAAAGGAAAAAATACTAGGAAAATCGATGTTAAAACCCACAAGGGTAGATGGCTCCAAATGACTCCTAAGGATTTCGAATTGGGTATGAGAGTGTTTGAATGGTATTAGAACATAAAAATGAATCTAATGGGTGCTTAGACACCACCAAAATACTTTTGCAACCTTTGAAAGTTTTTGACATCCCCAACCCAGTTTATAAGCTTAGAAGCTTCTCTGCATAGTTTAATGCCCAAACCCTTGTATGCACAATATTTTCATAAAAATTGACTTCAGCTTAAAACACAAGAGATTCTTTTCACCATTTACATTCAGAAATATAATTTTCAGCCAATAATATCAATCTCAGAAATTTAATGACAATCATTCAACCATTAAAATGACACAAGAATTTTTGGCCAATAGCCCAGGATAAAACCCCGAAGGGAAAACCTGTTTTGGTGTCGTGAGATTCCTCAAAATGTAGTGTAGTTGATGGTAAGTTACCTCAACATTGCTAAGAAACACACGTCTGGCATGCCATACTTTGCTTTCAAGTTGTATAGTAACATTGTTGTCCCTAAATGCGTAAACTTTCATTGGAAAGGTTCAAAGAAAGGTGTGGTGGAAGCTGATTTAAGGCTTTCAAAGAAGGCTTCAATGATATGAGCGTCATCCCATAGCTCATTGTCCTGGAATGTATGTAACAAAATTGCATCCATGGCACTCCTTTGTCGTAATAACTCATCCTTATCAAGATCTACTTCATTACCTCCATTGCCAACATGTGAACAACTACTATTACTCTAGGAATTCCTAATTGGCGAGGATGGATGCAATGAAAATTGAATAGGTCGTTTATTCGACCATGCTTGGTATGCTTCCTCTCCAAGTTGTGCTTTGTTTTTAACCTTGTCTTGATTTGACATTATACTAGGGTGCAACAAAAGATGGTGGGCATGTTTCTCATCATCACAATCCCGATTTCAAAAATATTGAACATTACATCAATGATGTTAGTAAGCACAATGCAATTGGTTTGATATAGCATTATACAAAACAATTATTACAGAAGCACGATAATCATTTCAAATAGAAAATGTTAAGCTGCAAACAATTTATAAAGAAAACATCCAGATTGACCGATAAATTAACATCAATTCCACAATAAATATAAAAATTTAAAATTGAGTTCAACACATTTTCAAATTGAATTTATAAATTAAATTAACAATTTATAAAACATAATTTCAAACTAAGCAATACACTAACATGACCCCCATTGAAAATTAACAAATACAATTAATCAATTTTTTTTGTCTTACACATCGAGGGAACGTCTAAGGGTAATCCCAATACAAGGAATCTCTTACGATCGGTTGTTGGTCTACGAAAGTTATAGTTTATTAACAACTCGTCACTAGAAGACAAACTACGTATTGCATGCACAACAACAAATCTAGATGCTTTCCTTTTCATAAAGAACTCCCGGTCATTGAAGTGTTCCTCAAATGAACAATTTGCAGACAATAAAGAGCACCCATAACTATTTATGAACCCTGCAATGTTTCCATGAGTGCGTGGATGACCATCATATAATAACAGGTTCTTCCAATTAAATTTTCCAGAAACATAACCATTCATTTACATAATATACACGGAAATGATATGCTTGTATTTAACAATATTCGAGTAATCATACTGGCAATAGATATGACCGCAAAATGACATAAGTGCTATTGACTATTTGGGAGGAATGGGTACATGTGAAAGGATAAACAATCCAGGATTTGTAGCATCTTTATTAGACTTAGGAATCATAAAATGATTACCACAAAAGGAGAATATGGTTCCAACATCAGGCATAGGTAGAGAAGATGGCCAAACGCCATACAAAGCACAATTGTAAGAAGTTTTATATTTAGTTTGCAAATTCACAGGAAGGGAGAAATCATTGCTACCCTCCAACAATTAGATAGACCTCGGTGTGTACTTCAACATTTTTTCTCTCAAATCATGCAACTTTTGGGATATTCTAATAGAGATGGGTTGGGTGGAATTCATATCATACTTTAGATCATTAGAACTTTCAGTTGATTGAACATAAGCAGAAGGGTTCGTCAATTTAGGATGAGACATAGTTGTTTTGGCTTCCAATGTTTTCAAAAATGAGCTTAGGGGATTGTTCCTACATGTAATTTCTATATCACCTATTGGATTTTTTACTACAGTAGGGGGTATTAAACCATCAACATTAGGTAATATATCATTGGTATAATTGGTGAGTGTGATATGCCGAGGGTTCTCCTACAACCCTTAACATTTTGAAAAACCACAAACTACTTGGGTGTCATAAAAGAGTTATAACTCATGATGAATTATTGTCGATGAACCAAGATTATAGCTTGAAGATGGCATGTTACAAATGGTGGGGTAAACCGGTTGTCCATTTTCATCTACAAACTGCTTGCGATATCTTTCTCCTGATAAGAGATTATGACATTTTGAAATTGGTGGAATGTCTTGTGCATCTGAACTCCATCTTGAATTAGATCCCGCAATAAAGAATAAATTGATATTCAAATTCACATGATAAAATAAATTCAAATAAATTGCCAAAATATAAATAAAACCTGGTCTTACTCGGGATGGAAAGGGAGAACTCATAGAACTTTGAACAAGAATTGGTCATTTGATACTACAAAATTTTATCGCTGCATTTGAGCTAAATCAATAATCAATATACGTCTCTAGAGTCCTAAAATATTTTCAAGGAAACCATTTTGTAGGAATAAGATGAGTTTAAGCAACATATATATAGTATGAAATATTGTAAATGGTGTGGTTGAATACTAAAAGAACATTTGAGATCAATATATAATTTTAAGTATATAAATAAAACCATAAGATTTACAAATTAAATTGGTGCATCTATTCAAATATACATGCACGAGTGCGTTCACATATACCAAACACACGAGTGCTTAAAAAATTTAAACGCACCGTGAAAGAACATTCACAAAATCCCCCGCAGTAGAAAATATCCGCTAGAATTGGTAGCGGATATTTATACATGCATTTTACAACATTTTCCAAGTCGATATGTTTCATAACCATTAGCGAATCGAGGCATCCTAATTATACATGCATCACATCATGTGATTTTTTTTAAGTTGTTGAATTTAATGTTGTTAGTGTTGCGTTGAAATTTAAAGGTCCAGTGCACTTCATATATGATTGCACCAATGCGTCATGACCATAAGCACATCGAAATGCCAAAAAATCAAAATTATAAAAAAATTGCATAAGCTATCTTTGCCCTAAATTGAAAAAAGGGCTACAATTTTAAGTTCGAAAACTAATTCTAAATAGTGTTTAAAAGAAAAAACCTAAACCTTAATTCATTATTTTGCCCAAAATTTCAGGTGATATTTTTGGAAGAGAGACTTACGTGGAAAGAGTTTGGAGCAACTAGATTATTCCAAGGATGGAAATTTGTTAGGTATGGTGAATCAAACAAAACCCTGCATATTAAAGAATTCAAGTATAGAAATATTATTGTTGATCTTATTATCTTATTTAGAGTTTAACTAGATTTAGGAAAAAAATAAATCATACTTATCTTCAATGTTCCAATGTTTAAATCCCTCTATTGTTATACACAATTACGATTTCACCTTTTAAGGATTTTAGATTTGTTGAGATTGTGATTATATATAAAAATTGTAGGGTGAGATGGGGCCACTTTTTATGTATAATTTGTAACCATGTCGGCCTTGGTAAGATTTTTTATTATTTTTCAATAAAAAAAAGCATGCGTCAATATTAATGCGTTTGTATTACATGTTCAAACACACTAGTGCGGGTATAACGAAAGCGCACTGGACAATATATGCATCACGTGACGTGCAGATAGGCTCTTTTTCTTGTAGTATTTGTTTCTTCTTTTGAAGAAGCTCAAACTTCAGCTATTGCTTTGTGTCAATTGACAGCCTTGAACACACTATAGGCTGTGATGTGTAAACTGAAGCAACAAGAATCTTTGCTACTAGAGCACATGAGCAAGGAACATCCTTCTTTTTCTCAATTTGGCGCTTCTTTAGATCGATTTGTGAGATACATTGACTTTATGAAGGCCTTGGGTATTCGATGGATTGGCCTAAAGTTTCATTTCCCAATATTGTGGAAACCAATGGAGTGAGGAAAGGAATTAGAACTATTGACAACCACAATATCCAATTTAAGGTATTATTTTCCTAACTAGTAGTGGTACCCAATATGTAATTGGAGCAAACTATGCTCGCAATCCTTGTCTCCTGCATCTACATATCTAGGGTCGGCAAAGTAGTTTTGTTGCATGGGTACATGTAATATCACCTCTTGAGGGGATATGTTGGGCTTCATAAATGTCATTCTTTTGACACCCTTTTGCCAAACTCTTTTCCACCATCAATTGCAAGAGAAGAATTATTTTGGGTTGAATAAGCATCATTTTGACAATAGGTATCCATAGTTGTGTTTCCTAGGATTTGAATGAATAATGAGAGAATTATATATGTTGTCATTACCTTTTTTAGTATGATTACAAGAATTGGTCACAGGAACCTATGGATAAGGCCTAGCTACAAAATCTACAGAATGGATGTTCATTACTGAAGCTGAGAATCCAATAACCGCATTGAAAATATTAGCTAATGTGGATACAAATATACAATTAATAGATTTGTAACAACTATTGTGTTACAAGTATTTTCGTTAGAAGCAAACAAGGGATGCCTCCACTCAAATCAATATGGTTGATTCAAGATGGCATCATGTGAGATCTTCTTGAGAAAGCCCTATTTTTATCATGTTGTTGCCTTGAAGATAGGGATGGTTTGAACCATAATTGAACTGGTTTGTCTTTAGAATGTTTTGTAAAGCTTGTTTTCAAATATAAATAAAACCCTCTTCCTCTATATTATCAATGGTTAGAGAAAGAAGAGAATGGGCTATAAGTCTACTACAATTTATTAATATAAGGTGGTTTTCAACCTCAATTGCGTGCATTTTATGTGAGTGCTTTATAAATTGTGGTGATTCTTGTAGTGTCTTTTCTAAGGAGGAGGCCCCCCTTATAGAACATGTATTGTGTGTATGTATTAGTTAAGGTGTGGAATGATTTGTCTGTTGAATTATGTTCGATTCATGTTTCTATATAGTTGTTAAAAATTAGTGAAACTTTATTTATATTCCGCAAATAGCTATTAGTAATTAGTGGTTGAAATAATTATTTTGTTTTCATATATTTATGCATTTTTCAAGTTAGAATTGAACGATTAAATTCTTTCTTTAGTATTGTAATGTGGTTAATGTACCTTGAGTTCTATTTAGTGTGGATTTTATGAGCTTTCAAGATTGACTCTTATTGTGGAAATGTTAAAGAATGAGTTTTAGTTAATTCTATCAAAAATATTGATTGATTTTAGAGACATTGTTGATCATTTTCATTATATTACATAAGAGAAATAATTGAAAGACAGTGATCATTTTCATTATATTACATAAGTGAAATATTCTTATTATGGAAATGTTAAAGAATGGGTTTTAGTTAATTCTATCAAAAATATTGATTGATTTCAGAGACATTGTTGATCATTTTCATTATATTACATAAGAGAAATAATTGAAAGACAGTGATCATTTTCATTATATTACATAAGTGAAATAATTGAAAGACAAAGCTTTGTATTGTTATTTAAACTATCTTTTAATTCATAGATTATGTTCTTTTTAAGAATTCTACAAGCTGGCTACCCCAAAGGGCCTCCTGGGAGCCCCAAACCTAGGATCCTAACTCCGGCGGTCCCAGAGGATGGAACCCACTACCTCATGACAGAGAGGCAATGACTTGAAGAAGGGAATTCGACCGGGCTACCCGTTGGGGTTTATCCATGGATTATGCCAACTGGACAAATTAAATGATTGCGACCCTAACGATGAATGACCCATGTAAGCTCAGCCAGAAAACAAAACAAAAAACTATCGCAACATCGGTGGATGAAATGGGATCAACGGATGCTATCTCCAGGCGGACTTTTCCCAAAACACCCTTCCCCAAAACCAAAATACCACCATGCAATGTTGATTATTCATGACAAATAATGGACACTTAGGATCAAATCCGGGCCTTTCCCGTGGCCCAAACTCCTGATTTTATTATGGTTTTATTGCTCCAACTTCGTTGACGATTTCATCTCCTGAACAATGTTTTGCACAGGACGAGGCTTGGAGGTCGATGACTTGCGTTAGTTGTGAAACCATTCAACATATTAGTTGTTATGAGACTATTACATATGATTTTTTACATTAATAAAATAATTATTCTATACAAGAAAAGTTTGAAATGGCTAAATTATACTTAACCTGAATTATGCTTTGCTATACTGAAAAGAGAAACCATATTTTCTGTGTAACTTTTGTTATCAATCAACCATGTTTATAAAGCAAATTGCACAGAGGATCTATCTAACAATGAATCACACACAACAATGGTGAATGAAAAGAGAAATCGCATACCCAACGAATGAAGATCAAAAATAATTTCTGTTATGTTAACGACAAAAAATTGTAATGCAATGATATAATGTTGTAACTCCCGTGCTCAGTAAAAACAAAGATTGACGCAAATTACAATGCATATACCTCACCTAACTCATCATGCGCATGCTAAGTATGAGTGTTTGACAGAGATTGACGCTACTAGCAATTACTGAAGTGTAACTGCTAGCTAATATTTCCAACACAAGTTAGATTAAGAGATTAAAAAAATTGAAAGAGACCAAAACAAAATGAATAACCATTAAATAATGTTTCAAGATTTTATTTTTTTAATATACATAGCAAGAAAATATTTTAATAAGATAAGGTATACACATTGATAGATTCTTACTTAAATATAATCATATTCTAAAAATATATAATCATAGTTGTTATGTTCAATCATTGATCAGAGTTGTTATCATCGTTGATATTTTATCATTGATTATTACTGTTATGTTAAAAGACATTTGCAGAACTACCATTTGAAATTCATATAAATTTGTGGAAACACTACCTCCTCATTGCCAAAAGACACGGTACTGTTCACTTGATTTATACTATCAACCACAGATAGATATATTTTGTCCATTTGAAATGACCAACATTCAGGAAATGGTGGATTCTTGTACGCAACTAAAAGATCATGAAGCTTCTTACTCGCTAATGGAATATTTTTGTACGCAACGAAGACGATAGTTGGTATAAGAATGCTGCAATTAATGGTTTTGTCACTTCTTTTGTAACAATATCAGAAAGTGTTGGTAGTCAACAACCGCCATTTTCTAGTGACTGCTCATGGCAAGAATTTCCCTGCCATTCATCCATTGCATCCAACGTGATTCACAAACGATGATCAGTGACAACGAAGACGATAATTAGTTGATCAAAAGTCCACGTCCAAAAGAAAAAATGACAACGAAGACGATAATTAGTTGATGAAAAGTCCATGTCCAATTGCGGGTGATGAAAAATCCGGAAGAAACGATAAAGATAATCAGTAGATGATAGAATGAGTATGGTCACTTCTTTTCTAACATTATCCCAAAGTGTTGGGTGTCAATAACATCCATTTGTTTCTAACTACTGCAATGAATACTTAAACAGTGTTGAAATTTGACGTCCTATTCTATCTTGTATCTTCCACGTTAAATTTATATGATTTTTTAATTTTAACTAAGTTTACTTCATAAGGAGAAAAACCTAACCACAACATGACAAAATCTAAAATTTTCATGTTAAATATCTATATATATATATAGATATAACAAACATTTACTTACCAATAACTAATTTTGTTATAATTAAGAGTAATTAAATGCTATCTATTATATATGTAGGTCACCCCAAAAATCAATGATCTAGTAAGTTTATTTAACAAGTGGAAAAAACCAACCAAACCATGACAAAATCAAGATTCTCATATTAAAAATAAAAATATAATAAAAATATATACACACATATACATAATCAAAATTATCATATTAAAAATAAAAATATAAAGAATATATATATATATATGTGGGCTTTGTATATACATATTAATGATGTGTAAAAAAAAATACACTGGTAAAATTAAAATTCACACATTATTAATGATATTTAATTTTATGAAGTATTTTGTTGTGTAAAATGACAAATAACAATTATTTACTCATCAAATTTCAACACTGTTAACTAAAATTTATTTATCTTACCAAAGTATTAGATATCAACAACAACCATTTTCTTGTTTTCTTCTGACTATGCAATCAATCTATCCATCATCTATTACATCCGGTGTTTGGACACAAACTGTTCTGGAAAAAAAAAAAAACAAGTGGTCAGCTTTCTTTGGGAAAATTTCTGTCTTTCGTCCGAAGTGTTTCGACCTAAACGGATATCAGTCACTTCAGCTTGCAATTGCCCGTTATGAATAGATTAATAAAAATCTAGGCGGAACTTCTATATTTGTAACTTGGTATAAGTGCTTAACTTTACTTTAAAAACTATAAATTATACATGAAATGTTAAAAACAGTTATTGCTGGATTTCTCCACTTCAAAGTGGATGATATGCGTCACTGTCCATGTGAGACAATTAAATCTTTGTTTATTAATAAGTTTTTGATTAATTTGATCTACATCATAGACATATATTTAATATTAAAAAAATAATTTTTTATTTAATAATTAATTAATGAATTTAATTTTTGTATATTTATAAGATTTTAAATTGGAATAGCGGTATTTGAAAATATGCATTATTGTGAATTGTTAACTTAATAATACAATAATGAATTAAATTTTAATTTTATCATTACAAATTAATTAATAATTAGCTAAATTATAAGTATTTTACTTTACATTTTTTTCCTATTAACTTATTTTATCTTTCATTATATTTTTTTACATTCATTATAACTTAACATAATTATTACTTTATTACAATTCACCATTTTGATATTACAAATAGGAATTGGAACTAATATAAAATTACTTAAATTTATATTTTTTTTATAAAGATAACTAAACAAGACATTAGTTGATCTTTAAAAATAATTTGTTTAATAAATTTCTTAATTTATTTAAAAAAATCAATTTATTTTATAAACAACAAAATATATTAAATAACTATAATGCTAAATTTTATTACTCAATATAATAAAAATATAAATAATTTAAAGAGAAAATGTATACATTACATGCATTATATTTTTGAAAAATATAAATAATTTAGAGAAAAAATGTATATATTACCTGCATTATATTTTTGAAAGTGTATATTATACACATTACATTTCAATATAATGAATAAATAATTACCACTGAGTTTCAAGGTTCTTTATAGATATGTGTGTCTTTTGTAAGATTGATTATTTATATTAAATCACTATAATGCTAATTTTATTACTCAATGTGATAAAAATACAAATAATTTAGAAAAAAAATGTATACATTATATGCATTATATTTTTGAAAGGGTGTATATTATATATTTCATTTCAATATAATGAATAAATAATTAAGGTTTTTTTTAAAGAAAAGAAGTATACATTACATGCATTATATTTTTGAAAGGGTGTATATTATACATATTGCATTTCAATATAATAATAAATAATTAAGGTTTTTTATAAATATGTGTTTTTTGTAAATTTGATTTTTTTGTATAATAAATAATTTGTATAAATGAAATATTAATTGTAATTAAAATTTAAAATTATAGAAAATGAATTTTATAATTTTATTATTAAAAAACTTGTTACAATTAAGAATTAAAAAATATGAATAATCTTATTAAATATACTTGAAATTTACAAATCTCATATAATGAAAATTATTATACAATTGGTTAACTCTTACGAATATCCTAACACTTCATGGAAACAGAATAAATCTCATTGTCAATGGAATATAAAATATAGGAATAGTAATATCAAGTTTTCGTATTTTGGTTAGGAGAATATTATCTTAATAAGAGAAAAATCAACACATTGATTTACTTCATTAATTTATCATATTAACATGTGATTGGTTTAGTTATGAACATTTTAAGTTGGTTTAATTATGTTTTACTAAATATTTTTTACTTACAGAGAAAAAAACTAGCAAATTTGTTGTGTTTGGAGCATAACTTTGAGACATGAACGCTCATTGACTTATGGACAGTGAATGAAGTTGATGGCCCTAAAAGTACCAATCAATTTTTTTCGAAAACCATAGAAAACCATAATGAAATCATATTTATATATTGTTTTTTGGATGGCCAAGCCTAGCAATTCACCTCACAAGCATGCTAGGAAAGATATCCACGTTAGCATTTATGTTTCTCTAAAAGATGTGTATGTTACTCTTTACATTAAAAATCTATATTTTTCTAAAATACATGTATGTTTACTATGCATGGGAAAATTCATATTAGTCCAAAGCACACATGCATTTCAAATGCATAAGAACACGATGCCTCAAAACTATGTGCACATTTATCCTATTTTAAAATGTGCATGATTTTCTAGCATCCTAAAAAATTAAACTTAAGGATAGTAAAAGATAAATGACCATTAAAAATTTATTCCCAATCCGTCTCTTGGCGCTAGGAATCCATCTAGGTTCTTTGTTAATAAAATTGAGCTAAGAGGGTGTTGAGAGCTCGAGAGTCCCCCAACTTAATCAATTTGGGGCTCCACTTTTAAATTTTAGCAAGGCTTGTTAAGCAAGTTTCACTTTCCCTTAGCCTTATTCTTTTACATCAAGGTGATGATGGTATTCCACTAATTGCTATAGATGTGGCTACATATTTCTTTGATTCGTTTGTTGCATCATTTTTTTTATCGATTGCATTGGTAGATTGTTTTTTACAAGTTTATTTTCTTTGTGTTATACATATTGCATTGGACTTCACTCAAAATGCTTATGTATTCTATGGATTTAACGTGAATTTTATCTGTGAAGCTTTGGAGGTGTTCTTTGAAGCTAGTCTATACCATTTGTTATCCTGCAATTGAGTTAGAGGAATAATCATAACTTTTGTCAATTGTTTGGAATTGAAGTGTTGGAGATTGCCAAGCACTCTCATTGGATTAAAATATATTTACCACCAAAGAAGCTTGCTAGTCTCATTAGAAGTGTTAAAAGTATGTATATACTAACATCTGAGACAAGATAACATAACTAAATTTGAGAAAAAAATCGCATTTTATGAGGTCTAAACTTTTTCTTAAAATATCCTTATTAAACAATTTTGGTGGTTGGTCAACTTGAGGTTTTGCTTCCCATAAAATGTTAATTATGGGTTTTCTAGGAATGTGAATCCAATGCAACTGTCAATTCTTACACTCGAGGTCAAAAAGTGAGGAAATGGTTCCCCGCCAATTTGAGTTGTTTGGTTTCACTATTGATGAAAACTATGAGGTCAATTTCTCACTATGCATAACAAAATATGCTTATAAATCCATCATATTCTAGACAAGTTGTACCCTCTTAGAGTACTAACAAGCAGGTAGTACCTAATAGTTCCATGATCCATCTACTAACCCATTATGAGGTCAATGTTGGATTATGTAGTTGATGTAACTTGGAGGCCAGTGTTGGATTATGTAGTTGAAGTACCTTAAAATGACATGGATAGTTATTGTCTCAATACAAGAAGAAATAATAAGATAAATGTTTTTTGTGGAGCAAAATGTTGTTAACATTAAAGGATAACTCCCAAAGGATTTATGATTTTATTGAACAAAAATCCTTTATCCATACAATAGAGAAGGAGTGTTGGAATTCATCCTCCAAACCCCTTAGACTACTTGGAGACTCTTCGTCTTCTTAATAAAACTAAAAACTATTTTCATGGAACCATAATCCTTGCATATTAGGTTTCCAAAATCCCCTCCTTTATCCGAAGGGGTTTTCGTGAGTCCAAGCATATTTCTTAACTTTTCAATATTTCATCTTCCAAGAACTTTGGTGAAGATGTTTTCAATTAATTCATTCAGTGAACATTGTCTTAATAGAATTTCCTTGGCCTCTACATGATGTCGAATCAGATGGTACTTCATGTTGATGTTCTTGCTTCGATCATGAATTTGTGATTCTTTTCTAACTTGATTGTAGAAGTATTGTCAATTAGTAGGGGATTGGATTTCTCTTGTTTCTCCTGCAAATATTCAAGTATTTTTCCTCAGGCACACAATTTTCTTTGTTGCTTCCACAACAACCACATATTATGCCTCTGTTGTATAATTTTTTGGAACTGACTATTTGCATGATCTCCAGGAGACACCTACTGATACAAGACTCGTGATGTAGTGATGGAGGAACCTATATGATGAGTCTAATAGGTCCTCCCAATTGAAAACCAACCAAATGTCCAAGTATAGTCGAGTCAGTTAGGCCAACTAGCAGACACTTATGTAGGTACAACTATCTAACCGATTGTATGATCCATATATATAAGAAGTTCAGCAAGATGATATAGATATCATTATCCTCTCTTTTGTACATTATGTCTTACTGATAATATAAATACTTATTGCTGGTTTGATCATTAATTTCATTTTTTCTTGATCCCTTTATGTATTCTTGTTCTCGTACTTGAATATCTGCACAATTTGCTACTTGTAACCTAATATTGTAATCCCATATATTACAACAATGTTCCATTGTTGGTAGTACTGAATCATGAGATTAAATGATCATGTGTACATAAATGGTGAGCAAGGAAGAAATTAAGAGTGGTGGAATAGAAAAATCACAAACTACATTTAAAATTATGCTAGAAGAAACAAGTTGACTCTTGTAAAGGTTAAAGAGAATTTCTTCATAGAATATCATGAACGATTCATAGAGGCCATTGCTAAATAAATAAATAAGTTTCTCAACAATGTTCATGAGTAGACTAGATTCCTAGAATGAAAGATTGTTAATGTAGAAGCTTTGTAAAGGCGACTGAACAAACTTACATGAGAAGGCCAAGAATACAACTAATGAATTCTAGAAAGAGAAATCCATAGAGTAAGAACATCATTGGACGAGGTTAGGACCGGGTTTTATAACGACTTTCATAGTATATTTTTCTATATGAATTCCTCTTTGATTTACAATTTTTAATTGAAAAAGGAGTTAGTCATATAGTCAAACCTATAAATCCTTTGGGTCTCGATTGTAAAAAATGGGAAAAGAGACAAAAATTATGGGAGCATTTAGTCCACGAAGGAGAGTGGGAATAATTTCATAGTAAATGAATACCATTGTTGAACCCATAACCATCACCTATTAGTATTTGGGTTGTCAATGGGGGTTTTTCGACCATGTGGAATGAATGAATAGATAATGCTAGTCAACATAATAAAAATGGAATGAGATCCTGGTGAGAACTCAATCTCAACTTGATGGAAAATGGAAGTCCAGCCATAAAAAAGGTTGATATTCATAAAATTGAAAGGGATGAAAGACAGAATAAATGAGAAGAACTGGGACACATTTTAATTCCACTTCATAACAAGAGGAATATGAAGACTCTGGTTGGAAGGGTATAACATCCAAAAGAAATACATGATTCAAGGGAAATTTGACCAGTTGAGAGAAATTATGAGTCATCGATATTAGGACCCCTACAAATTGAGGAAGATCCAAAAGCACTAATGTTGGAATATTATTAATACTGAGAGGGGGGGTGAAATAGTATTAGTGTAGTTATGAAATTTTTTTATCTTCTTATATGATTTAAACTTGAACTTAAATTATGCATCCACCATAAATATAAACATTCAACATCACATGCGAAAAACACAGAACACACATATTTTTACGTGGAAAACCAAATGGGAGAAAACCACAGAATGCTCTCTTATATTAAAATATTGCATTCGAGTAAGCCCCAAATTCCTAAGTTCTCCAGCACCGACCCCATGGTTTTACGGGAATCGACCTGAAGGAAGCACCAAATCCCTGATTTACGAGCTCCAATTGGAAGGATGCACCAACCCGTTACTCCTTGCCCCATCCTATCTCCCTCATATGAAAGAAGAATATGTTACTTTGTTGTACTTCTGATCCGTGCACTCTTCAGATAATTTGTTGTTCACAACATTGTGTGCACCTTCTGTAAGCGTGAAATATTTCTATCATTATGTTGTATCATGAACTTCACTTGACAATGTCAAATCTGCACACTTGAATTCATACTCTACAGACTATGTGCTAATTCATCATATTCTGTAGTGTACGCTCTGGTTCAATATGCTATTATGTTTCTGTTCTTTTGCAACTTCAACTGATACTACGCATCTTTTTCTATGTTGTGCATCAGTATCATATTAGTATGCACACCTTCTATGATATTACCCTTCTGTCTTGGTGCATCAGTATTTAGATAATATGTGACCTTATGTGCATCATCTACAATTCAACCTTTCTATTATTTTCACTTATATCATATCATCCTTATCATAATGTGGATTCTTTACCGTGCAAAAACTCTATCTTAGCGCATTAGGTAAGCAAATTCACTTCACACATCACAAGATATAATTCAAGTTGGTTTTCATGCATCTGTCTTAGATCATTATGAATGTCTATGTGTTGTCTATGATACGGTAATTCTAGTATTACGCACTTGCGCATCGTTTGTAGTTCATCATTTATGTCTTTATGCAACTGTCACAGATAGACTACATCATACTGTGCAATATCAACAATTTTAATCTTATGCTTGTGCACACTTGGCTCTTTGCTAGATCATGTTATTCTGGTTCCATGAGCCCTTTATGCTCCGAGAATAAGAAGCTTACAAAATCTATATCTTCAAGTATTGATATCACAATATTATTCCTAATTCTCCATCTCAACTTCTTATTTATACTTGACCTATGCAAATGGTGATGTCAACAAGTTGGTCATAGTCTCCCTTATTCCTTGCTTCATGGTTCCACTTACTTCATGCTTCCACCACTTGTGATGTTATGTGCCATTGAGGTGTCATCTCTTTTTGGGAATTGCACATACTTGGTGCTTTTTCTAGTGGGTCTTTCTCCCTTCGTGTATGGTATTGCGCCCTTGATGTACCATTTCTTGTGGTACTTGCACCACTGCTTGTGGTAGTTGCACACTTGAATTCCCCAACCGTTACTTTCTTTCGGTACTACTTCTTGCTTCAATAGATTGTATACATATTTCGATTGGTGTGCCTTTCCCACTTATGGGACTTGCACAACTGTCCAATCGATTCTTGCTTTCAAGCCTCTTGCGCACTCCCGAACCTTGTCCAGCCAATTATTTTGACTTAGCCTTGAGGTAGTATGACTAGGTGGACTTAGGACTTGCACATGTACCATATGTGCTTCTTCAATATTGGATGTACTTCTAGATATACTTATGTAATATGAATGTACTTCTTATGTACTTTTTCAAACTAGCACAAGGATACTGAATCCTCTTTGAAATCAGTTGACATCAATGACAACCAAAGTTCAATAATCTCCACCTTTGGCATTGATTTCAACACCTCATGAATTTGTACATAATTATCTTATGAAGTTGTGCACTTCATGTGTAATGGTCATAGTACTCCCCCTCTGTGTAATCCCCTTGTGTTCTTTGTTAGTTTGAGCCTTTGCTCATCTGCACATCCTGCTCTTAGTTCTCTTCCCTGTGTCTTTTACTTTTGTTTGGATCGCATGCTTTATTATCTTTATCAGCCACTTTTCATCTCTACATTGATTGTATGATTCGGGATCATTCCCCCCCATTGACATCAATGGAAAAGAGGTGCCATCACTGCACAAATTCAATTTCTCCTTTCTATGGTTATTTTATGGTCTTCATACATCTGCTTGATGGTATTACTCTCCCTATATTCATGCTTCATTCACTTTATTTTTGTTTTAGTTGTTGCACAGAGCACAGTTGTATTCAAAGTTGTAGCTATCTCAGATATGCTCCCCTATACAGTTGATATCTTCCTTCTATATTGAACTTATGTTCCTGTCATATCATAATGTATTCATTTCTTGCACAATATTCCATGCCATCTACCTGTCATATTTATTGTGCATTCTAGAATAATATATGCTTCCGATTTGCACAGTTTCTATGCTGAGTTATTCTAGCATCCAGCTTCCCTTGTCGCATTTATTGCGTTGTAACCAATCAACGTTACTTTTTCTGACGTCGTGTATCTCGTCACAAAAACCAAATATTTTTCACACATTTCCATTTGTCATCTACCAAGGAAACATGACGATATGAAAAATAACTCGTGTGGAAACTTTGATGTGTCACGTTCGTACTTGATCTTTTTGGGCAACATCATTCTAGTCGCACGGAACAATGAATTAGGTTTCCTATTTTTTTCCTCTTTCCAAAATTCATTAACTCATGAAATAAATTTTGAGATCTCCATAACTAGCTTCAAATCACACGAACATGAATGCAATTTACTCCCACATCTCTTCAATTTATTTTCATTCACGTGGTGAACCATACTATGATTCTATAAGAGAGTGTGACTTTCCTGGTTCATCATCCTTGTTCATTCATTGTCTTAGCTTGTTCTGTGTCTTTCTACCTCTTATTTTCTCATCTTCTTTAATCATGTCTTCCTTTTTCGAGAGATTTAATGAATCACTTGATAGTGTTCACTTGGTGGTTCAGTCATAGAAAGAGAAGTTTACATGACTAAGAGTGGACAAGGGTGTTAGGTACTCTCAATCACAATTTAATCACAACAATGCAGAGGGATTATCTTGTTTGCGTAAGCGAGTTAACTTTTTGGAGCAACAACAATGAATTCTCGACATGTTGGACCTGATTCGAATAGAACCGTCCGCTGCACATGCATCATATTCAACTCTATAGTTTTTTCCCCTACAACCATCCTCTAAATTCAACAAGCCAATTCCTATGGATCTTGAGCTTCAATTTGCACAACAACCAGCCAACCATGACGCAGAATTAGAACTTGAGTTGCATCTCTGAAATACTCGTGTAGTTCATAATTTTGATTGATACGGCTTCCATCGTTGTTTTGAACTTCAATTGTATTTAGCCATGCTGCCTCTTTTGTACTTCAACTTTATATGCTACGACAAAGAGATTACAAAATTTTGAATATAATACCAATCTTCGCTCATGTATCTGCATGGACTCATGTTTGTTCTTCGACAATGCTCATTTGAACTTTTCTTTATTTTTTTCATGTATGTGCACTCTGTGTGACAATTTAACTTCAATGCATCACATCAACTATTTGAATATACGCACATATCCTTTTGCAACATAACATTAGTGCGCCAATCAACTTCAAATATTCTCTAACTACACTACTTCATTAACACTCTCCTTGAATTCCTAATGATCATCATGTTGAATTCATGGGTCTCACTCAATCTCTTAGATATCAACAAAATGGGAAGCAATTACTTGTTGCTTGAGATGTGCTTGGAGTGCTAGTATCTTCGGTGCATGCTTGAGGATTTCTTCTTACCCACATATTCATGTGCACACTTTCATTTTGATGTTGCACCTGGTTGTATTCCATTTTGGTCCTTATATTGCGATAATTGATGTGCATAATATTTCTATCTAGAAAATTAATTATTCTTCGACAATACATAGCATCTCACAATTTGAAAATACTTCGCAATACGACCAATGTAATTGCACCTTCCATACTTCATTGTATTAACCCTTCTTCAGGGAGTGTAACGAAAAGAATTATAACAACTATGGGAATTATCATACTTGAATGAATTCATTTGATTTGGACCTTGCTTACTATCACCAACCTTCTCAGATGTTCTATCATATCCAAGTCCTATCTTTCCTGCTCGTGATCTCTTGTCGTTTAGAATCTTATTCAGGATTGTTGCGATATTTTTAATTTTGTGTTTCACTTAATATTGAATACCATCCTTGTCACTTCTTGAATGTGCATAATTCGGAGTATCACCCATGATGTGATCTTGAAATTATTTATTTCCCTTTATCTCGATCAACCTTTCTTCTAAGAAAGAGACCTATTTATCCTTCAGTTCAAGCTAACTTGTTAGCATCTTATTTTTTTGCGTTGACTCCTCCAAAGAAGTCTTCAATACCGATTTCTCTTCTTCATGCACTTTTATCTTGTCTACTACACAATTTAGTTGTTTCTCATAGTTCATCACCTTTTCACTAACCTATTTATCAAGAGGTTCTTGAAACACCTTAGCTTGCTTGACCTATTCTTCATACTTTGACAGTTGGTCCTTCAAGGGTTTGTTCTTCATTCTTGACTTCTTCAATCCATTAAGGGCACTCACCAATTCACCTTCCCAATCAACCTTTGTAGCTTCTTCTTCTTTGGATTGACTATCTGATTTAATTTCTGCGATAGGATTTGGAGGTGTATTGAAGGATCCAGTAAAGAAATATGTATTCAGTGCTCCATGTTGACTTTGTGTAACTGGCATATTATTATTGGCGGATGAACCACTCTTTTTCTTTTCTTCACTACTTTCATATTCCAAAAAGGCCATAAATAGTACCTCTTTTGGCTTATCATCGCAATCACTTTATTCGGATAAATTGTTGTCTTCCTCAATATAAAGACTCTTCCTCTGTTTTGGAACATTCTTTCTATTCTTAGGTCTGTCTTGAGTGCACACCATCCTTAGTTCATGGGAACTGGCTTCTTCCTCACTGTCACTATATCCATCTTCCTTGCATGGACACTTTGAAGTAAAGTGGCCTATCCTTCCACATCTAAAACATTTGAAAGGTAATTTATTCTTATACTTACCACATCCTTTTTTCATCTTTCTCACAAAATTTGATTCTTCCTCATCTGATTCATCACAAGACCCTTTGTCATGCTCATTCTTAGATTTTCCAGTAGCTCTGAAAGCAGCTTATTTTTTTATGGGATTTTCTTTTTTCGGTTCTCATCTCTGATCCAGGTGGATATCAGTGGCGGCCCACCTCTTCCAACTGGTTCAAAACAGTCTTCTGGCAATTTTGGTAAATTACTATTTTTAGCAGTTTTTCGGGTCTTGAACTTCCGGAGCCATTTTGAGGCCCTAAACGACATTTTTTGTCAATTTGGGGGGCCAAATGGTTGGCAATAGAATACATTTGGGCCCAGTCGAAAGTTGTAAATCTCGGTTAGACCTTTCCAACGGGCTACCGAGCGCCCTAAACGGAGATCGTATGCAAAAGTTATGACCCCGGGAAGTTGACTGTTCAACTAACCACCTTGGGGCCGCAAACTTTATGACGGTTCATCTTCTAGGGTTGGGTTTTTGGATGATTGGGATTCTTTCCCTCATGCTTATGATAAATAGGCCCTTTCGGCCTCTCTTTGTATTCAAGCACAATACACATGAAATGGGAAACAAGACAAGTTATTATTAATGGAAACTTGAAGATGCTTACATAGAATTGCTTGATGTACAAGTATCATCTCTAGCTCCAAATCTTCCTCCCTCTAGCTATCTCTGCAAATCTCTCAAGATCATAAGTTGGATGCCCCAATTAGTCCTCCCCTTGGCTCACGGAAGGCCTCTCCTTTATAGAACTTGAGGAGTTAACCATAAGAATAGGAAGGTGGATCTCATGAGGATTTAGTGGATTAGCCAAGCTAAATAGAGAGAGGGGGTTGAGATCGAATCAGACATGTCAATACCAAATAAATCTCTCAGAAGGTAGAGATCCTAGATCCAAGCCAAAGGCTATATCAGGATTTTTGTGCCTTGGAGACTGAGCATAGCGCGAAAATATGGAGATTTTCGTGCCCCAGAGGTTATGTAGAGCGCAAAAATGTTGCTTTTTCATGCCTCATGAGATATGCAGGGTGCGAAAATCAAGGCAAACATGGTTATCTAGGGTGACACGTGGCCTATTAGGTTGTTTCTCAGCAAACAGGAAGTGGATTTGTCTCCTAGGTGTCCAGATGAGACCAAGGAGGGTGCTAACAAAATTAGGGAGAAATGTCACTAGGTCACATGGTACAAATATGCGAAACTAAAGCTCAAGGTGTGACTTTGAGGTATAAAAGATGCCCCCTAAAGTGTGAGGTCAGAAGAGACTGATGGCCGAAAGTCTTTACCAATAAATTGCACAGAGATAGCATCAAGTGAGTTAGAGAGGAGCTGCAAGGAAACAAGATGTCAAATACCACTGAGGCAGGAATACCCATGCTCAGAACAACTTATGCAAAGCATGGCTGTTGATTGATACAATGTAGATCCATGAGAACTGAGATGATATAGACTGCGGACAAATCATGGCTACTATGAACAATCGTAGATCCATGAGACGACAATAACACAGCCATAATCAATACAAAAGTGGATCTGTGTGACAATACAATACTGAGGTCATCAACGAGGTGTCCATGTGGAGACCTACTCAATAATCGCCATCTCAACCTGGACATGAAAACAATATCAAGAACGTCCAAGGTCTTCTACCCGATCCCAAAATGATACAAATCTGACCATGTGATTACAATGTCCTGAGGTCGAACATGGCAAAAACTACTTGATTACCAGCCAATGATGTAAGTTGTTAACAAGTACGAGGGAAATCACCAATGATGACAATGATCCCCAAGGTATCTCTACTACATCTCAACAAAATGCGAATAAATGAGTTGACGTCGAACATCCGTGAGATCATTCGATCAGAGGTCAATGATGAAAACCTACTTTCAAATGTGAGGAAACCTTCCATTAAGGCATGCAGGTACCAAGGTACTAAATGTTGATTCCTAAGCCTAATTCTTGGATAGTGAGTTGGCGTCGACAGGAATAGACTCGTTGAAGGCGGGCCATAATGAATCCCACATCATCGACACAAAATCGACATGAGAGAGAGATGTGAAGCAATGTATCAAAAGGATATGTACTAACACAATGAAAGGTTTGAAATAATGAATGACTCAAAACAACACTAACCCTTTGAACATATAACGTAATGAAGCAGAGCTTGGCAGCAAGGATTTAATTAGCAAAGAACAACCATAAAGCGAATAGACTCAATACCAAGGAGACGATGCATGACTGTGATTATAACTTGATCATAAAGGACCAAATACCCAATACAAGGTGTAGATGCATGCCATGTTCAAAGGTGACGACTTTCAAGCTTCCAAAAAGGTAAATTTTGACTCATTCCCCATTTTCCCCCATCATAATGGATGAGTACCTCTTTGTTGTTTTACAAGCTTGAAGAGGATAATAGATGCTCGGTATAGCTCATCTGATGGATGAGTCCAATCTCACATGTTTTCTGAACCTAAGAAAGGAGGGGTTCATCCCAATGTGGTCCCTTCGATGTTAAATTTTAACGAGTCCAATGAAGGAAACCTTGGTAATTTTTCATGTTTAGAGAGTCTAAAAAAATTAAAGAAGACTCCAAGATGTACTTTTTCGTAAAGTTAGTCCCCCAGATCCGAAAAATTGTAAAACAATTTCTGAGAGAACTCTCCTAGCCAAAAGTTTGACTAAGGTATACCTTTCTCGTAAGTAGTCTAGACGGGTAGAAAAAGGGGTAACCTATCATCGAATAGACGTCCTTTCAAATACTTTTACAAGTGTGAAAGAGACAAGTGCACTTGGCGATATTTTCATAACGAGGGATTTTGAAAAGAGCTTAAAGAGAACTCTTATGGTCCTTTTCGTGAGTTAATCATCTTAGTCCGAAAAATGAATAAAATAATACTAAGACGATACTTTCCTCGTCGTTTTATGAGCATGAGTAAAGTTGACTAAGCTCGACATCGTTTTTCTTGGTTTTAACAAGCACAACTCATATGTGAAAAAGCGCTTGGAATCTTTTTCAGGTTTAGGTCTAGAGCACGAAAAAGATAAAGTAAGCTGGAGTGAAGGTAAAAAAGGTGTCACACCGCCAATGTGAACATCATATGAGATCCTCTCAAAATTGGTTAAAACCCTGGGAAACGGGACATTAGTAATTAAGATATATGAATAATTTGACCTAAAAAGGTTTTTTAAAATAAAATAATAAGCAAAAATAGCCACCTAATATGTATAAATAGAGGGTAAAAGAAGAAGTTACCCATTTTACCTTAACCATTTTTACCCAAAGAGGAATTTTCACCTTGTGGAGGGAAAATCTTCAAGTGACGCTATCCAGAGATCTAGGGCACTGTTTCGACCATCGTCTAAACCAGGTAGATGCTCTTTAGCTCATATTTCATTTCATATATTTATCTTTTTGTTTCATTCCATATTTTTTGGTTTTTGGGGAACTCTAGGGCAAACATTTCTCCCTCTGAAATTTTCGCGGCCTCTCTATATCGAGAGGCGCGAAATTTTCAGGATTTTCGTATGGCTTCCTTGAGTAGGGGTGCGAAAATTTACAATTTTTGTATGGCCAATGAATACCCAAGCACGAAAATCCGTAGAGTAGAAAAAATGAAAATTGGTTTCTCATGTTTGGCATAAAATCAGGTCTTCATCTTCTCATAGATGTTTTCTTTGGTGTTTTGTAGGATTTTCCAACTTATTTAAGCGAAGATGGTTGACTGGAAAGAGAGGGAGCACAAAGATGTTGATAGAGATTCCCTAAATGACAATGCCATGCTTGCAGCACTAAGAGAATGCGGATTACTGAAGTTATTCAAAACAAGGGGCATCCGTAAGCAGGGAAATATATTAAACTACATCATTCAGATGTGGAACAGTGACATCTAAGCTTTCCGTGTTGGAGAGCACATTCTCGAGATATAGCTCGAGTATATTTATTTATTGACTGGTCTCTCCAAGAGAGGGGCATGGGTTAGTTTTACTAGGAATAGGACCGTGTAAGACACCACAGAGGCTTACATTTCCCGTTACTATAGATAGGGGTCTCGGAAAAAGAGCGGGAAAGTGCCCATTGCGTATGTGATCAACCTTCCTTTGAGAACCATTCTATATACCATAGCAGGTGTGGCAGGAAGTGTGGGTGCTCACCATGCTACCAAATCAAAGATGAATTATTCAATCGCGTTTATGGAACCAAGGATATTCAACTGGTGTGAGGGGGTCTTATTAAACATCAAGGATCAAGTCACTAAGTGCAGGAAAGGGGATGTTATCTATTTCGGATATGGGAGCATCCTTTTGACGTTCTTCCTAGAGAGGGTATCTTTGTTGCATCCTCAAGTGAGTATGCCGATTTGTCCTGCACCCGAGCCTCAGATGGCGAGGTGGAGTGATTATGCTGGGCGGCTCAGAGGGCCACAAGTTTTAGCCTTCGGCGAGGACTTCTTCTCGTGACTTGAGCAACAAATCGTTATGATTGAGGACTACCCCTACGATGGGGTGGAATTCTGGGAAGACATCAACCTAGCACTACCAGAGGACGTTGATTGGGATGACTTAGGTATATGGCCTTCACAAACATGTTTTTATTATTTTTTGTAATATATAGTTTTTGTTGTTTTTTAATGTGCAAAAAAGACTTGACATATGTATATGTAATGCTGCAGATTGCAGACCAAGGAGGCTAGCAAGATATTCACCATTGCACAGAGGCGAGGTCCAACGTCAGGACGATGATGACGATGAGGAGGAAGTGTTGATGTATATGTAACTTCGGAATGTATTTCATCTATATATTTATTGTACCCCTATAGAGATGTATTATTCCTCTATATGCAAGTGTCATCATTTGTATTGACAAGTGTCGCAAGTGTGTTAACTTGCCGATGGGTTATTAGACCACCTTGTAAGGGGTCGTCCCGATATAATGTAATATGAAGTTAGTGTACCTAGCTAGACAATTCGGCCCCATAAGGTTATTGGGAAAACAGGACAAGTATAAATAGAGATCGGGAGATCTCTAGTTGGAACACTTCAGAACTCACACTTCCTTCACTCAGAAAGTGGCGCACATGTGAGGAGGAGGATCAGCTGCTAAGAAGAGTCTATCTCTTGTACTTTGGTTGAGCTATTGCTCTATCTATCTCTGAGGAAGTTGTGGGGTTTTTCACCTTAGGGTTTTCCCCACGGAAACTCTGTGTCTATTGTCTCTCATGCTTTTGCTTCTTGTGATGATTGACATGCTTGTTATCATTGATATGCATTGATATACTGTACATGTTATTCTCTAAGTAAATATCCTAGAGTATTGTGAATTAATGCTCAAAATTTAACATGGTATCAGAGCTAACATGAGAAGAAGACATTGTGCAGTGACGAAAACTAGGGTTTCTTGCTTATTGGGTTTCTCTCCATAGATTTTGGAAAAGCAGTATAATACATTGACTCTACTCATCAAGGAGAATCTATCTGTCCAAACAAAATTCAATGCTGAGCATTTTCAGATTTAGCCTGAAAAATTAGGGTTTCCACAAAAATAGGAATTTCTGAAATCTGAAGACATAGCTATAAGCTCCTAGGAAAAATCGAAGTTTAGAGCTTTGGATTGAGATTTTTGGCTGGGTAAATCTCTAGGAAACTCAAACCCTAATTCAGGGTCCTCCCTAGTGAACCCGAGAAAACGAAAAGGAATTTTTGAAGGGTGACGCTTTGCAGATCTCACATTATGAATACACCAAGCTGATCAAATCATCAAGGTGCATCTTTCTATCCTTTCAGAAAGTTGAAATTCACTTTTTGAATTTTTAGGGTTTTTCGGACAAACCCTAATCCAGGACCAGATCCAATTTTCAGCAAAGCAAGTGGTAAGACCTAAATCTCTTCTATTTCCATTTGAAGTACTCTTTAAGATGTCTCACCACACCAAGCTTGAGGATAAGCTTGAAGGGGATGATAACTTCCAAGCCTGGAAGTATAGGATTGGGTTAATCCTGGAAGAAAATGAATTGGACTCCTACATCAGCTCTGAGGTCCCTATCCCAGAGGATGAAGAGGCTAAGGTATTGCACAAGAAGAACTTGGTCAAGGCAAAGAGAATCATTGCTAATTCTATCAAAGACCATCTCGTACAACATGTGTCATCTCTAAAGACACCCAAGGAGATGTTTGACTCCCTAACCAAGTTATTTGAAGGGAAGAACATAAATCAGAAGATGACTCTACGGAATCAATTGAAAGGGGTCAAGATGTTGAATGGAGAGACCATTCAATCTTACCTCTCCAAGGTCTGTTAGATCAAGGAACAACAGTTGAAGCTGTGGATGGAGTAGTAGACAATGGTGAAGTTGTTATGACTACTCTGAATGGCCTACCTAGGTCATGGGACTCCTTTATTCAAGGAATATGTGCAAGAAAGAAATTGATCTCTTTCAGTAGACTGTGGGAGGAATGCTCTCAAGAAGAAGCTAGGCTTGTAGCACGAGAAGAAAAGATGGGGAATGAAGATCAATATCTCACAGCTCACACCAAGGGAAGAAAGGTTAAGAGGGAGAAATCTCGTAACAAGAAACATTCTCACCCTTATCACAAGAAGAAAGATTTATCTCATGTTCGATGTTTCGAATGTAATGAGAAGGGACACTTTGCTTTAGAATGTCCCAAGAACAAAAGGGACAGCAACAAAAACAACAACTTCAACAAGAAGAAGAAGGGCAGCAAAAGAAGGTATCATGGTCATGCTGCTGAAGATGATGAACCTCCAAAGAAGAAGGCTAGAGCGGAAAGTGATGATGATGATTCATCAAGCAAAGAAGAGTATGTTGTAATCTCTGCTCTCACAGGTACTATTTCTCATGGTTGTAATGATTGGCTTATTGACAGTGGTGCTTCCAAACACATGACGGGGTTTAAAGAATCTTTTGTAAATCTATCTGAACATGAATCACCCCATAAAGTGAAACTTGGGGATGACTATCAATACCCCATCAAAGGAAGTGGTGAAGCCTCCTACAACCTAGATTCTGGAAAGTCCTTGAACATGAAAGAAGTTCTCTATGTACCTGGGCTCAAGAAGAATATACTCTCCATATTTGCATTGGATGCAAAAGGTATGAGGGTTTCATTTGTAGATGGCCAAGTTCTAATTTGTCCAAAAGGTAAAAATATTGATGATGCAGTAGTGATTGGAGAGCAAGAGGGAGGCTTGTATAAAATGAAAGGACAACCTAAACATGCCATGGTGCATGATTCCATGGAGCCAAGTGAACGTTGGCATTGAAGACTTGCACATATGCACTACAGAGCGTTACCAATTGCAAGTAAAGCTGTAGAAGGTCTTCCTGAAATCAAGACCAAGCATGAAGGTGTTTGCAATGGATGAGCAAAAGGAAAGAACATAAAGAAAGCATTTCCAAGCAGTGAAAACAAGGCTAAAGGAATCTTGGAAATCATCCACTCTGATGTATGTGGTCCGATGTCATCCAGTTCTCTGAGTGGGTATATTTACTATGTCTCTTTCATTGATGACTTCTTCATGAAGACATGGGTTTACTTCTTGAAGAACAAGGATGAAGTATTTGATAAGTTCAAGGAATTCAAAACCTTGATGGAGAACCAAACTGATAAGAACATCAAAACATTTAGATCCGACAATGGTGGAGAATTCACCTCAGGTGACTTCAAGAAGCTATGCAGTGATTCGGGGATTCAGAGGGAGTTGACTGATCCTTACAATCCGAAAAAAAATGGAGTTGTAGAAAGAAAGAATAGAACAATCATGGAAGCAACAAGGGAATAGCTGCATGACCAAGATCTACCTATGCATTTATGGGTAGAAGCAGCTAGGACAGTTGTATATGTGCAGAATAGAACACCCCACAAGATATTGGACAACAAGACACCAGAAGAGGTCTTCTCTGGTAAGAAACCTGAAGTCAGCCATCTCAGAATATTTGGTTGTCTAGTATATACTCATGTGCCAAAGGAAAATAGGACTAAGCTAGATCCTTCAGGAAAGAAGGGTATCTTTGTGGGTTACAGTGAAAGCTCGAAAGCTTACAAAATATACTTTCCAGGGTTCAAGAAAATTGATGTCAATAGGGATGTAACATTTGATGAAAATTCAACATTCATCAAATCAAGGAAGACACCTGTTGAAGTTTATGAAGAACCTAAGGAAACTAGATTTCAATACACTACCATGACTGAAGCAATTCCAGATGTTGATCGTGAAATTGAAGATCTGCAACAACCTGTAGATCCACCCCGTGAGAATAACTCTCACAAGAGAAAGCCTTCATGGGCTAGAGAGCTCATTCCAGATGCATAAAGATATGGCATTCCAAAAGAAGAACACATAGCAAAGAACAAAACTAGATCACATACTAGCTATGTTGCTTTACTCTATGATATCATGAACAAAGAACCTTCCAATTATGAAGAAGCAGCGGAAAAGAAAGAATGGAAGGATGCCAAGGTCGAAGAATACCAATCAATAATGAAGAATGATGTTTGGGATGTTGTCCCAAGACCTGAAGGGAAGTCTGTTGTGACTTCCAAGTGGATCTACAAAATCAAGCATGCTATAGATGGAAGCATAGAGAAATACAAGGAAAGATTCGTAGCTCGTGGCTTCTCTCAGAAAGAGGGAATAGATTATGCAGAAACTTTTGCTCCTATAGCCAGCTACACTTCCATCAGATCAGTACTTGCCTTGGCTGCAACGATGAAATGGAAGATACACCAGATGGATGTCAAGACTGCTTTCTTGAATGGTGTAGTTGAAGAGGAAGTGTATGTGGAGCAGCCACTCGATTTTGAAACACATGACAGGGAGTCATATTTGTGAAGATTCAAGAAAGCCTTGTATGGATTGAAGCAAGCTCCCATAACTTGGTATGGTAGGATGGATAGTTTCCTATCTAGTTTGGGCTTTACAAAGAGTAAAGCGGATTCCAACCTTTACTACAAGGTTGAGGAAGTAAATCCTGTGATACTACTCCTATATGTGGATGACCTATTTGTAACAGGAGATGATAGACTGATTGCCGATACAAAGAGGAAGATTGCTGCCAAGTTCGATATGAAGGACTTGGGGATGATGCACTATTTTCTAGGCATGGAGGTGTGGTAGAGTGCAGATGGGATCTTCCTTGGACAAGGGAAGTATACAGTAGATATTCTGAAGAGGTTTGGGATGATAGATTGCAATGCCATGGCCACACCTATGGCATCGAACCTGAAGCTTCTATGTGATGCTTCATCTAAGCCGGTTGATGTCTCTATGTATCGTCAGATGATTGGGTCCTTGATGTACCTGACGAACACAAGACCAGATATTTACTTTACGGTGAACACATTGAGCCAGTTCCTGACGGATCCGAGGAGTGTTCACCTGATTGCTGTAAAGCATATTCTGAGGTACCTAAAGGGTATAGTTGATTATGGGCTCAAGTATGAAGCGAATCAAAAGTTTAACTTGCAGGGTTATGTTGATTCATATTGGGAAGGCAGTGCTGCAGATAGGAATAGCACATATGGGTGCGGCTTTAGTATGGGATCAGGTGTGATCTCTTGGTTTAGCAGGAAGCAGTCCTTCATAGCACTAAGTACAGCTGAGGCAGAGTATGTTGCAGCCTGTTCGACTAGTTGTGAGGCAGTATGGTTTCGTAAGCTACTGTCAAAGTTATTTGATCTCCTGCTAGAGACTACTAGTATCTCTTGTGATAACCAGAGTTGTGTCAAGCTGTCTAAGAACCCGGTGTTCCACGAGAGGTCGAAGCACATTGAGATCAAATATCACTATATAAGGGTTATGGTGCAGAGAGGAGCAGTGAAGCTCCTGTATATTGCGACGGATGAGCAGATTGCAGATGTGCTGATGAAGCCACTAGCCAAAGTGAATTTCGAGTACTTTAGAGAGAGGCTTGGCGTTCTTCAGATCGACGATACTTCAAGGAAGAAGTTATGGACACATTTGCTGAAGCCATCACAAGCATGGTGGAAGGAGGATCCTTCACATGGCTATGGATGTAAGCATTGGATGATGGGAATTAGGATGATGTTCTAGTTACTGCTCTATATGATCAGTTGGATCATTTATATGTATGTATGTACGCATCATGTTGGATGTTGGATATGATCAGTTGGATCATTTATATGTATTGTATGTACGCATCATGCTGGATGCTAGATATGATCAGGTAGATCATGTATTTGTATATGTATCAGGTGGATGCATTATGTATATCCGATGGATGCATTTGTATGTATCAGGTAGATACTTGGTATGCATCAGATGGATATACTATTTGATCAGGATGATCACAGATGATGAGCTTCAGGATGTTGCTCCAGAGGATACGCATCAGGTTGATGGTATGATGATGATTAGGTTGATCATGTGATGATGTACATCAGGATGATGTATGGTGAGTATCGGTTTGATACTCTATGGCTGTGGACAGGTTGTGCAGGTAGCATAGAAAAGACCCTTTAAAAATCGGATAGGTAGAGCGGTGTGCTTGTAACATCCTGGGTTGCTCTATCGAGATCCAGACAAGTAGAGCGGTGTGCTGGTAACATCCTGGGATTCTCTGAGTAGGTTTTTCTATAGGTAGCATAGAAAAGACCCTTTAAAATCCGGATAGATAGAGCAGTGTGCTCGTAACATCTTGGGATGCTCTATCGAGATCCAGACAAGTAGAGCAGTGTGCTCGTAACATCCTGGGATGCTCTGAGTAGGTTTTTCTACAGTTTTGCATAGAAAAGATCCTTTAAAATACGGACAGGTAGAGCGGTGTGCTTGTAACATCCTGGGATGCTCTATCGAGATCCAGATAGGTAAAGCGGTGTGCTTGTAACATCCTGGGATGCTTTGAGTAGGTTTTGCGAAAGTTCACATAGAAAAGATCCTTTAAAATTCGGATATATATAGTTGTGTGCTCGTAACAGCCTGGGATGCTCTATCGAGATCCAGACAGGTAGAGCAGTTTGCTTGTAACATCCTGGGATGCTCTGAGTAGGTTTTGTGAAGGCCAACATGTAAAAGAACCTATAGTCTATGCTAGGTTTTGTTGGTGCACGTAATCAGTCATGGGATCCATAGTATGGCAATTGATGATGAAGACCTGCAGGTGGTGGGCCTACATCCAACATGAAAAAGCGCTGGCTCTATAGAACTTCCTCTGACGAGTAGATTCAGAGATTGGTTGAGATAATAGTAGTAGTGACGATGACGACGATGCATCAATGTTGATGATCCAGAGAAGAAGACTTGTGCTAGATGATCTGTGTCGAGAAATACCTTCCTAGTTAAGAGGGAGTGTTGATGTATTTCATCTATATATTTATTGTACCCCTATAGAGATGTATTATTCCTCTATACGCAAGTGTCTTCATTTGTATTGACAAGTGTTGCAAGTGTGTTAACTTGCCGATGGGTTATTAGACCACCTTGTAAGGGGTCAGCCCGATATAATGTAATATGAAGTTATTGTTCCTAGCTAGACAAGTCGGCCCCATAAGGTTATTGGAAAAACAGGACAAGTATAAATAGAGATTGAGACATCTCTATTTGGATCACTTCAGAACTCACACTTCCTTCACTCGGAAAGTGGTGCACATGTGAGGAGGAGGATCAGCTGCTAAGAGTAGTCTATCTCTCGTACTTTGGTTGAGCTATTGCTCTATCTATCTCTGAGGAAGTTGTGGGGATTTTCACCTTAGGGTTTTCCCCACGGAAACTCGGTGTTGATTGTCTCTTATTCTTTTGCTTCTTGTGATGATTGACATGCTTGTTATGATTGATATGCATTGATATACTATAGATGTTATTCTCTCAGTAAATATCCCAGAGTATTGTGAATTAATGGTCAAAATTTAATAGGAGACAGGGGATCTCCTCGATGTTGAGCGGAACCTCCAGGGATTTACAATGGGTGTCCCTCCCATGAGACTGTCCGAGGTACCATATAATATTCAAAGGCATGCCGTCGGTGTGCCGGAGAAGAATGGTAAACTGCTTAGCCGTGTGGTGAGAGCAGTCGTGTGCTATCATGAGCATCACAAGCCCCAGGATTAGGATATAAGCAATATCATTTTCAGTGGCATGTATGCGATATGTAGGCTTGAGAGCCAGTTTTTTGTATGGGACATGGGCCCAATTTTGTCTTTTTGACACATTATATTATATGTACTCAGAAAAAATATTGTATGCGATATTTATACATATGGACCTATTTCTGTGCTTTGCTTGTTTACAACAACTTATGTGTTTGTTATGATGTGTTTTATGTATGAGCTAGATGCCAATCCAATACATAGTTAGCCAATGAATCAGCTACTATATTGAATTCCCTTGGTATATGTTGATACTGAATGAAATCAAATGATTGCTCCAAGAGGCGTAATCTTCAGAATAACCGAAGTAATGTAGGGTCGCAAACAATGTAGACACGATTCAAAGAAGATACCACGAGTTGGGAACCCAGGTAGACTGAGCAGGTGTGGATCCCAAGGAAAGTGACTTCATTTAGGAGTCCAATGACTGCATGGTACTATTATAGGTTAAACTTGCACCTCTCCGTTCGTGATCACCTTGAGCTGTTGATCACACAAAAGGACAACTTGGATGGAGGAGCATGTTGACCTTAGATGATACTTTGACTTACTCCATTTCCTAACTTTGCTGGAAAAAACCCTAAACATATCATTCTGAAATATGAGCGCTACTCTACTCAAAGAGACTAGCGCCCATACTCTACTGCAGTGTACAATAGTAGCGCTCAAAGCCTTATGAGCGCTACTCCTTCTCAGCATAGTAGTGCTCAACATTTAAAATTGGATGAGCGCTAGTTGGTAAGCACTAAAGTAGCGCCCTATATGCTACTTCACTGAACAATAGTTGCGTACATATCAAAAGATGATTAAAAAATAATTAATTTTCATGAGGAGGATTAGTTGCTGGTAGTTTCCCAACTTCCCCAACTTCCTCCATAACCATACATCGACCTGAACTACTTCTCTAATCCTATAAATACAAGGAATACTAAAGAGAAAGGTTAGATGGATTAATGGAGAAACTTTGAGACATAGAGATCTAAAGAAGAAGCTTGCATTGGAGGATTTGATGCTGAAGATATCCAAGCCAAAAAAGAACAAGAGCCCGGAATCAAGTTGCAGGAGCCTGTCATAGAGTCAGGTATACTTGTACATCAATTTACTTTTGACAATAAAGGTTGAAGTGTCTTTCTTGTTCCAACTTAAATGTGTTCTGAAAGGACATCTTAATTTGGATCTGTTTTGGTCAATATCAAATGCTTAACATTGTTTTTGTTTCTTTTAAACATTATATATTGTCCAAGATGCTTTGAGAAAGGTATTGTTATTGTAGGTTTACTGAAAGGAAGGTGGATTTGAAGGTTGAGCACAAGATCAAGTATAGGCTAGGATTGAACTTCGATTGAAAGGTGTGTTCTCAAGATCCATAACTTATTTCTTTCCATAAATATCTCCGTAATATCATCAATACACTTACCTATCACCCCACTCCAGTTGATAGCATTAGTTTCCTTGCTATAGGGTAGATTTTCCCACCAACAGACTGGCGACTCCGCTGGGGATAGTTGATTTTTTGCTCTAGGAAACCTTTTCTTGTTTGTCTTCCCAGAATTGTTTTGACTTCTTTGATGTGTTGAGAAACCCTATAGGTATCCATTGCCTGTTTTTCTCTGCTTCCATCAGTCTTTTTGTATCTTTCAAAGTCAGTTTTCAAACTTTTGAGATATGAGCGCTACTTTGTTGTACATACAGTAGTGCCCATACGCTGCTATGCTATACATACAGTAGTGCCTATCTCTGCAGGGGCGCGAGTTTCCCTACTGCACAGTAGGGTACATTTCTTGAAGCTCTCTGTTAGTTGTCTGCTTGAGTTTTTAGCCTTTTGGTGGTTTGCTGACTTTGCTTTTAGGTCTCCTTGACTGGTGTATGAGGTTTTAAACTTTGTTTAAGTCATAGAACCTTTCTTTGAGTCTTTTTTTCATCTTTTGAATCACTTGTTTACCTTTGGAACGTTTGGACTGTTTATAACTTTTTGGAAGACTAGGTTGTGTTTTGTGGTGAGCACTTCCACTTTTTTAGGCCCTGACTATATGTTGCCGGTTTACAAACCTGCATACTTTTGTATCTGCTATTTGTGGCAATGTTTGTCTGCTCTTTACTCATCCTATCCTTTGTTTTAGGGTTTGGTCCATTTTAGAGCCTCTAGGGTGTCTTCCGAACTTGTTGGTTTCCAATCTTCTTGGACTTATTGTCTTTTTTCTGGTTTCAAGTGTATTTAAAAGTGCTTTAGGTTAATTCATTTCTCAGTTCTTTGTGTTAGTAGGGTAATTGGTAGCTTACTTGTCTACTTTTTGCTTGGCATAGTGGTCTTGCTAGGGTTAGATGCTTTAGGTCAGTCCTCTTGTATCTACCTCCTTTGTTTTCTCCCACTTTGTTTCCGAGTTTAGAGGATTTTTCTTTGCAAAAAACCTGTAGATCAAGTCTTTTTTGAGCTAGTGCCTTGATAGCTATAAGCTTAAGAACCATTCTTAGCCATACTTACACATTGCACATAAGTTTTATTTTGCTTTCCATCTTTATAGTTCTTTTTCGTTTATAGAAAAAGAAAAAAAAAATTGGTAGTTTAAGTTTAATAAGACTTATTTTTTTTGTTACAAGATAGCATAGGATATTTTGTACAATTCCAAAAAGAAAACAAAAAAAAAAAAAATTTAGTAGATTTGCTCAGATTTTCAGTTTTGAAAAGAAGTAAATGAAAAAATGAAAAGAGCTTTGTTGTAGAAAGTTTTGATTTTATGCACTTTTGTTTTCTTGTTGCAACTACGCCACACAAAAGCACTAACTTTTGAGTAATAACAACCCTAACAAATTTTTAATAAAATGAAATAGAAACAATTTTTCTTTTTAGGGATACACTACACCAACTAGTTTTGGTTAGGATATTGAGTTTAAATCACCTTAAACCACTCAAGATCACACATTACGCAAAAATCGTAGTTTGACTATCACAGGTAAATCCATTTCACTCAAAACTTGCCTGGGATCTATGCAGTAGGTCATTACGAGATCATATTGTTGGGAATACTCCTCCTACTTTCTGTTCGAGCATACACCAGGATTGGATTGCATTTGGGGACTCTTTCGAGTTTCGGGCTTAGTTACCCTTCCCACGCTTTCTGATTCGACTGGTGACTGTTCCCCCAGGATTTTTTGGTGTTGTGGTATCCTTAGTATCTGACTTTAGGTTCATACACAGGTGACAACAGAGGGTATATCTGCTATACCTAAGACAGACGTGGGAGAAAATCCCTTGCAGGTCTTTGGGAGGGCGGTTGGGTGATTCCAGTGCTTGCACCCTTAGTCATTGTATTGTGGACCCTGGGTAACTGTCTTTCTTCCTTCGTTGATCTGTTCTGGGCCCTCATCATCCAAGAATCTTCTCCGGAAGGCACCTTGTTTGCTTGGTTTGCATACTTAGGACTTTTTTAGTTGGCATGCTGTCTGCCCCCCTAGTTGTAGTGGCCTCTAGGTTCTAGTCTGTTATTATATATATATAATCACGGAGAATCAAGAGATTCATAGATCGAGAAGGTTTCAAAACCTTCCACCACATAGAACAGAACCTTTACAGCCAGCTAGATGACAACGGGTAAACCTCGGTATTTCTTCAGAAACTACTCCTGAAACAGAATTTCCTGAGGAAATTCTTACAATAGAAAATCCCGAAATAGGAATTCCTGAGGAATTCCCACTGGAAGTTGAGTTTCCTGAAGAACAACAAACAACAACAGAAAACCCTGAAATAGAGGTTCCTGAGGAACCACTACCAGGTACCCCAGATCAACGACACTTTAGTTTAGTTGAGGTTGAAGATCTTACTTCTGCAGAGTATAGCACTCCTTTCAATCCTCCTTTGACCAATACTAGAATTCCGCTTCTGTCACCTGTTGGTTTCCAGCAGCCCCATTTCAGTGTAGATAATTCCTTGCCCGGACATCTGATGTCTACTCTAGGAGGTGAACAGGGAGTTCCCCAAACTCCCCCCTTAGGTATGAACACTAACACGGTAAATCCTTCTTTTACTGCCACACCGAGTCCGGCACAGACAACCTCTGTGCCTACTCCATCTTTCAGTTTCAATACTGGTACATTAGGTATGCCAAGTTCAACAACGATGGCATCTATCCCTACACCTACTATTGGACCTAGCAGTACAGCCAACTTTGCACCACCTCCTGCTTTTCAACCGTTATATCAGATACCTAGTACTTGGATTTCCACACCTGCTGTAGGACCAAGTGCTTCTGCAACCGTGCCGGTCATGAGTACCATGACTACACCGTCTACATCAGCTACCACTGGTTTCAATACCTTTGCAGGCCCTAACATGAATCAATGTAATATGCCTGTAGGTAATGTCCCTTTTTCCTTATTCTCAGGGGGAGGGGGTAATATTTTTAACCAGCAATATGGTGGGGCTAATGCCCAACCACAGTGGACGAACCCACAGAGCACTAATCCACTTTCATATGGATGGGGAAATTTCAATGATTCTTTCGTACAACAATAGATGACAGGGGGAAACCCCTACCAACAAGTAGCTGGGGGAAACCCCTATCAACAGATGGTAGGAGGGAACCCTTATCAGCATATGGTTGGGGGAAACCCTTATTAACAGACGGCTGGGGGAAACCCCTACCAGCAGTTCATGGGTCAAACTATGGGTGGTTCCCCTTTTTCGACCCCAGCTTATCAAGTACCGTCTTGCCGACCTCATTTACCATTTCTGGCAAATTTAAATTTGCCATATCTTTCCAAACTGACCAACGATCCAGTGTGTCATAATGCTACATGGCCATCAGTTCCCACCAAGTTACCTTCAGACATTCCAAAGTTCGAAGGCAAAGCAGGTGAAGACCCTGGTGACCATGTCACTACTTTCCACTTATGGTGTTCCTCGAATTCATTAAATGAAGACTCCATTAGATTAAGACTGTTCCAAAGGACCTTAACCAGTGCTACATCCAAATGGTACATTGAGTTACCTGCAGCTACATTCTCTAATTTTGGGGATCTCGCGACTGTCTTTTTGAATCACTTCCAGATTCCTATTCGGTATGATGCCGGAATAGACCTTTTGTCTACATTTAGGAAAAATAAAGCCACTCATTTATCTGACCACATTCAGGAGTGGTGAAGACGGAAGAGGCTCATTAAGGCCAACATACCTCCAAAATTCCTTCTTGAGTGGTATTTGAAATCACTCCTTCCTTATATTTCTAAGGAAGTAGCTACATCCGGAGTATCTAACGAGAAAGAAGCCATCCTATGGACCCAGCAGTTAGATCTCGTTTATGCACAATCCGGGTTATTGTATGAGATTATACCTAATGCACCGCGATCGAATACCGATCTGAGTAGACCTAAACCTGGACCACATGCTGACGGCATAGTGGGTTCAGTTGACTCTGCAGCTTTCAAAGCACTAACCAAATAGGTTCATGCCTTATCAGTCAAACAATCGACTGTAGATGTTTCTTCCGTCACAACCTCTCCTTCTACTTCTGAGCCTGTCAACCAGGTTCAGAATAATCAAAAGGGCCCTCGGCAGCCCAATAATAAAAAGAAGGGAAAGAAAGGAGAGGGGAACCAACAAAAGCCCAAAAAAGAGAATGCCGAAGAGGGTAACAAAGAGGAAAAGAAGGTTAAGCTCCCTTGTAAACTTTGCAAGCAGAACCACCTTACTCACCAATTCCCTCTGTTAGAAGAAGCCCAGAAGCTCTTAAGAGAAAAGAAGCCTGCCGTCCTGAAAGATCCATTCCCTAAAGGACAGAGCTCAACTTCTGGCACCTCCAATACTGGGGGCACTACACATGCTACGGTTGATCAAACTTTTATTAACATGGTTAATTCGGATGCACTCTTACAAACTAGAGCCAGGAACTATACCCCGGACACACAGAAAAAGGATAAAGAGATTCCAGAATCCTCCACTCCACTCCACATACCTGTGGACCCAATGCCCAAGATCTCGAAAGGTGTCTATCAGATTAGGGATCCTGGATTGCTACGTCAGTTTCTACGAGTTAGAATTTTGGAAAGACAATTTGATTCTATTATATATGAACACATTCCAAGAAGTTTAAACACATTAGCTGATTCATTACAAAACTATGTGTTAGACTGGCATTTGCATCATACATTTTCATAAACAACATTGCACACATAAAATTAAAACACATACATATGTAAATAACCGATACTGTATATAGCCGATATCGTATCAAAAAATATATGAGTTTTGAGTCACAAGTCATAAAAGTACAAAAACTGGGCATAGTAGCCTCAAAAATATATACATAGAAAGTATCCCTCTCCTATGGAGAAGGAGGGACATCATCATCATCTACTGCATTGCGATAGCATATGACTAGCCTAGTTATCTTCCGCAGCACCCTAAGCCATGCCGGGGGCACCCCAACAACATCTTCCTGCATATCAATAGGTATCTGATCCATACGGCATGCAGGAATTTCATGAGTCAACCGACTCATTTTTCTCTCTAAGGTCCCCAACATACCATCTGCTGCAGCAATATCAACTGGCCTCACAAAGATGTAGGATGTCCCTCAGGACGAACAGGCCCCAGATCTGCATTTGACACTTGATTAGAACTTCAAAATTCATTTATAAAAATCAAATACTTGAAAAAGTTTGAAAAAATTAAATAATTCTCAAAATTTAAACATACCAATATCTCCCCAGGCTCCACCTAGAGGAAGCACCAATTCTGGATCATGACGAAAATCCAATCCAGCATATGGAAACTGCTCGAAAGAGGGCACTTGCCTCTCCCACCACCCCCAGAAATCATCAGTATGATAACAATAGTGACTTTCCCCACCACCCTAGCGGAGGAATATGTCACCCCAACAGCCTAGTCTGGGCTCATGGGGGTTAACCTAAGGTAGAGGCATCCCCAAACTGATAGCAGGCATCCTCTCAAAGAAGAAAGTACACAAAATGCTACCATACCCAAAATTCTTCATTGTGCCAGATTTGCAACCTGTTAATTGAGATTTCATGCTCGCCAGTAAACTAGTACACCAATCATAGACATGACCGTGTAAGCATTGTACACCAATATGCATAGAGTGCCTGGAAGCTAAGTGTTGTGAGGCACTACCTACCACTCGATTGATCATACTCACTATCACTTTCAAAGGGAGGTCATCAATGGTTGAGATCAAGACTTGGCTTCCCGATTTCTCAGCTCCGACAACACAATATGTATTCACGTACTCTTGCACAGATCTTGCACCCACACGAGAAGACCCTTTCAGATTGATTACATCTTCTCTCCATGAGAGACTAGTAATAAAATATATGTCATCAACTGTAAGCTCCAAAGTTTGCCCACGGATGACAAAAGTATTGGTATCCACATCCCAGTATTGAATAAGTCTTCGAAATAGTTTGTTTAAAGCCCTCATGTTTACGGTTCGGTAAAACTTCAATAAACTGCATCTTCGAAGAGCGTGGAGAGTGGCCGGATCTTGCATGGCCAACCTATCCATATCCTCATGCTCTATCTCCCTCCATTGAAGAACCATCCTGCACAAAAAATGAAATTTTTTTGAGTCTCGGCGCTTGTATATAGGTTTTCATGAGTGAGGGCTACTGTGTATACTACACAGTCACGTATGGGCGCTACTCTGCTTAATCACAGTAGTGCCCATCGCGTTTACATGCTACTGTTATGGTTACACAGTAGCGCCCACGCAACAAAGGATGTGAGTATCACGTTGCAAGCCATTTTTTACTCAAAAAATGAAAACTAAACCATGAAAATGCAAGTAGGGTGAATTTTAACTTACTTGGTGGAGGAATAACGACGTTTGGATGCTTGGTTTGATCGCCACAGAGATTTGAAATTGAAAAAGGTTGCCCCAATCTTTGCCCTACAAAACAAATTGGAAATTGATTTTTAAAAATGAAATTATATATAAGAATTGGAGTTTGATTTTTACCCACCATTGTTTAATTTTCTATAGTTTCAAAATTTTCAAAAAATCCCTAATTAATCAATTGAAACACATATATGGTACAATACTAATCCAAGCTCAATTTTCATCTAATTTTTGTCGGATTTATCTCCTAAGTTTAAAAACTCTTGATGATAGACCTGGTCAACTAGTTAAATAGTTCAAATTCATATATCATTCGAGATTTTTCGCCGCATCGACTAATATTTTGTTGAAGACCTAGTTTTGGCAGAGTATGAAGCTATGATCCTAGAAGCTGACCTTTAAGTCATTTTAAGCTCTTGTTTGGAGTATTTAAACCTAAACAAGATTGCCGAGCAAGCTTGTCCTCTTCGAGCTCGTTAAAGTAATCGAAGGCTCATCCACTCAGGTATAGAATTACCCCTTTTCCGGGCCTAGGTGGATTAACTACGGAAAAGGTATACTCTAGGTATACTTCTGTATGCACTAGAAGAGTTCTTCCATTGTTTTATACTTTTTCGGGGGAGGAGACTAACTGCACGAAAAAGGACCTTTGGGAGCCTTTTCTTTAGGGTTTTCAGGCTCTATAAACAAGAAAACACCGCTGAGCACAAACCAATCCGGGCTCGATATAAAATCCACGGATAGGTGAAAAGAGGATTGTTTAAGTTTTTCAGACTCTATAAACAGGAAAACACCGGTGAGCATTAATCTGCTTGGGATCGATACTAAAATCCGCTAGCAGATATATGGAGTTATTGTTTAAGTTTTTCAGACTCCTTAAAATTGAAAACACCGGCAAGCAAGAACAGATCTCAGCTCGATATTAAAATCCAGAGATCAGTAATATAGAGTAATCTTCTATCTCTTCTTCGAACTCTATAAATAATGAATAAGGTCCTGAGTCTTCCTCCGATGGGCTCGTTAAACTATTTACATGGTTGGATCTATTGAGTTTTCATTCTTTCTTGGACTCATTAAAACAACAAGAAGGGTATTCTTTTATCTAAAAAGAATAAGGGACAGGAAAGACATATCATATCTTCATTGTCAAAGGCAGTTCAGTCAATTCTATCCTTGAACATAGCACCTACTTGAGTCTATCTTGTCGGTTGGGTTTAGTTTTTGACCTCAGGGTGAACCTTTCCTCCGATTTATTTACTCCCCCGGTTGGTTATTCTTCCAACCATATGGAGGGTCTGATAATGTCTCTTTCATTTCAGACTTATTATTTACCCCATTATGTCAGAAACTGCCTGAGTCACTTTGTGTCATGCTCAATGTTCAAGGATATACCCTATGTCGGCCATTCTGCAGTTTACCTTGACCTCATGTGTCGGCCTTCCTAGTGTCAGTCTTGTTACATATTATTCCATATCAGCTCTTACCAGTTGAGTGTCTCTCGAGTTGGATGATGGAGGATGCCTTAAGGCCTCCCTTCCAATGGACTTCTTCCCATCAACATCAACTCATTATTTTGGGACTGAAGTTTAGAGTTTCGGTTAGTACCTTGGAAATTGTAGTCACCAGTGGCAATTTTCCTCGCTGTTGAATGATGAGAATACATCAATGTCTCCACAGGATTCCCAAGTGTTTGACTCCAAGTCCATCTATTCACACTTGATGCATCGTACTTGGTACCTTGGACCCCATCATCATTATCGGTGGAAGTCCTCGCGTTTGTTAACGGTATAAATCAATGACCAGTAGTCAAATGATACCCCCCATGTTCGACTATCAGCTCATCTATTCACATGGTTAGGGTTTGTACCTAGAGTTTTTTTGGATGAATACCTTGGGATTTTGGATGACAGTACCTCATTTTGTTATCACCCAAGTTGCGCAAGACTGAGCCTCACTTATATTCGGCTCTCCATGAGACATAGATCCAGTTTGTTGTTATGGCTATGATCTCTCAGTTTGACATGGATCCACGCTTGTATTCCAAGTGGCCATGCTTTATATACATCTCCTTGTTATGTATCGGAGACCATTTTGTATCACACTGCACATCTATATGGTGTCGAAGTTGTAATTGCTCGCTGACCTTGATCTTTGTTGCAGGTGTTCTTGCGACTTGTTTTCTGCGGTTCTTTGCTCCTCCTCTGGCTTTGGATTATAATGTATTTTGGCCATCATTTCCCTCTGACCTCACACATTAGGGGGCATCTGTTATAGGTTAAACTTGCACCTCTCCGTCCGTGATCACCTTGAGCTGTTGATCACACAAAAGGACAACTTGGATGGAGGAGCATGTTGACCTTAGATGATACTTTGACTTACTCCATTGCCTAACTTTACTGGAAAAAACCCTAAACATATCATTCTGAGATATGAGTGCTACTCTACTCAAAGAGACTAGCGCCCATACGCTACTCTAGTATACAATAGTAGCGCTCAAAGCCTTATGAGCGCTACTCCTTCTCAACATAGTAGCGCTCAACATTTAAAATTGGATGAGCACTAGTTGGTAAGCACTAAAGTAGCGCCCTATACGCTACTTCACTGAACAATAGTCGCATACATATCAAAAGATGATTAAAAAATAATTAATTTTCATGAGGAGGATTAGTTGCTGGTAGTTTCCCAACTTCCCCAACTTCCTCCATAACCATACATTGACCTGAACTACTTCTCTAATCCTATAAATACAAGGAGGACTAAAGAGAAAGGTTAGATGGATTAATGGAGAAACTTTGAGACATAGAGATCTAAAGAAGAAGCTTGCATTGGAGGAGTTGATGCTGAAGATATCCAAGCCAGAAAAGAGAAAGAGCCCAGAATCAAGTTGCAGGAGCCTATCATAGAGTCAGGTATACTTGTACATCCATTTACTTTTGACAATAAAGGTTGAAGTGTCTTTCTTGTTCCAACTTAAATGTGTTTTGAAATGACATCTTAATTTGGATCTGTTTTGGTCAATATCAAATGCTTAACATTGTTTTTGTTTCTTTTAAACATTATATATTTTCCAAGATGCTTTGAGAAAGGTATTGTTATTGCAGGTTTACTGAAAGGAAGGTGGATTTGAAGGTTGAGCACAAGATCAAGTAAAGGCTAGGATCGAACTTTGATTGAAAGGTGTGTTCTCAAGATCCATAATTATTTCTTTCCATAAATATCTCTATAATATCATCAATACACTTACCTGTCACCCCACTCCAGTTGATAGCATTAGTTTCCTTGTTATAGGGTAGATTTGCCCGCCAACAGGTACTCTGAAATGTTGTTGGTTGCAGGGCCCAAGCATATTCCACTCGAGGATATCAACTCGTTGGCAGGGTAATAGAGACCCATGATGTGGAAGCAAGGTTTAAGATATGTCAACTAGTGCCATCTGCGAACCCGTAGTAAGCTGACATCTGCGCATAGAAGCACAAGTCAGGGTAAATAGAGGTTTATGAAATAGAATCCAAACACACACACACAAACAAATGAACTCAAAAACAAGCTAAGTACATTATGTACAAGGTGTCTGCCGTAGGATAATCCTATGCATAGAACCTCTTGAGGTATAGCCCGTTACGAGGCTGTGCCAAGGGTGTGCCATCACAATCGACAAGCTCGTAGCCTCCTTTCTCCAATACTCATTTCATGATACAGGGACCATACCACATAGATTCCAACTTTCCCTTCCCTAACTTATCATGCATTTGATCGTAGGTAAGGACTAAGTCCCCTTCATTGAAGATCTGAGGTTGAATGGACTTATCGTATTGGGCTTTGACGCGCTTTTTATGAGCTTCGTTAGCCAATGTGGTCTCGCAGTGGGTTTCATCTAGCTTAGCTAGATACAGTAACCGTTCTTCCTCGGAGGTTGTATTGGGTAGTAGTTCGATGGCTAGCTTCAGTGATGGAATTTCACATTCAATTGGTAAGATAGCCTCCAGGTTGTACACCAGTTGGAATGGTGTAAACCCGGTTGCATTTTTTATTGAGGTTCGCTAGGCCCAAAGAGTAGAAAAAAGAGCTAAGTGCCAATTTGACTTCTTAGTACATACAGTGCATTGGATCATGTGCTTCAAGACCTTATTTATGGTCTCTACTTGACCATTCTCCTGTGGATAATACGGGGTTGAGTTTTCGTGATTGAAACCCAACTTGGCACTTAGTTCATCAATCATGTGGTTCCTAAAATGGAAACCATGATCAGTCACGATAGCCTATGGAACTCTGAACCTAGCAATGATATGGTTGAATATGAAATGTGTGGTTGTTTTTCCATCCTTTGCGTAAGTAGGAATTGCTTCATCCCATTTAGTGAAATAATCCACGGCTACTATGACATAGCCATGCCCCTCGGCTGAAGTAGGATTACAATGCATAAAATCAATACCACATTATGCAAAGGGGCTGATGAAAATAACAGGATGGAGTGGAGCAGGGTGCGAATGCTTCTTGCTATGGAAGAATTGACATGGAGGACATTTCTTGATAGTCTTGATACAGTCCTTGAAGAACGAGGGCCAGAAGTATCTCGCGCGTAGGATTTTATGGGTTGTAACCATCCCAGAAGGATGACCACCACATGCTCCAGAGTGGCAATAATTAAAAACATGTTTATCCTCGTCTAGGGTTAGACAACGTCGGAGGATAGAGTCAACACCATGGTGATAAAGAGTATCGCTAACTATTAGGTAATATTTAGCATGATGTCGGATACAGCGACATTCATCTCGGTTGAGGTTTGGCCGAAAACATTGGGTTTGGAGATACAAAATGATGTCACCATACCAAGGATCGGATTTGCCAATGAGAAACAACAATTCATCAGGAAAAGAATCGATGAGATCATCTTGGTCAGTGGCATGGGGCAATGCACACATGAGCTCAACGAAAACTATGGATTTCTTCGCTTTTGCCTTGGAAAATTCCAAGTCAAACTCTTGGAGAACCACAATCTAGCGAGAGTATTTGCCCCTTAGCACTTGTCATGTTAGGATATATACATGGGATTGAAGTTCGCAATTACGGTAGTTTTCTTGAGCAGTATGTAATGATAGAATATCTGGATAGTAAATACTATAGCCAGATCCAGATTCTCCACATGTGAATAGCTGGTTTCGGAGTATAAAAGACTCTTACTGAGGTAATAATTCACATGTTCATTACCATTGTCATCTTCTTGCACCAGCACCATGCCGATGGTGGTGAGTGAAGAAGTGAGATATAGAATAAAGTACCATGTATAGTTGGGGGGTTGAATGATGGGAGCGTTAGTTAGGGATTTCTTTAGATTTTCCAATGACCGTTGGGATTCATCATCCCAAAAGAAAGGGACATCCTTCTTTAGAAGCCTCATGTAGCCCTTCGTGATCTTGGTAAATTTACAGACAAAGCGGCGCAAAAATTTTGCATGCCCTTGCAAACTCTGGAGTTCTGGAATGTTAGAGGATGAAGGCAGGGCTGAAATAGCTTCTACCTTCGCGGGGTCGAGGCGTATGCCATCCTTGGAAATGATGAATCCAAACAATCTATCGGCTTCTACACAAAACATGAATTTGTGTGGATTTAAATGTATATTATAGTGGCGACATCGGGATAAAATAGCACTAAGATGATTGGGTGATCCTCTCGTGTATCCGAATGAGCAGGTAAGTCATCGACATATGGCTCTACAACATGTTTGGTATCATGAAATGCGTATGACATTGCTCGTTGAAATGTGGCTCCAACTTTCTTAAGACCAAAGGGTAACTTGTGGTATGCGAAGGTCCCCCATGGGAAAATAAAGGCAGTCTTATGCTGGTCAGAAGGGAGTATCTCTATCTGATTGTAGCCAAAGAAGCCATCTATAAATGAGAAGATGAAACTCCCGGCACAGTTATCGATAATCTGTTAGATTAAAGGTGTTGGATAATTGTCCTTTGGACAAGCGTTGTTTATATCTATGTAATCGACGCAGACCCTAATCGTACCTTGTTTCTTTGCGACGGGGACGATATTAGACACCCAATCTGTCAATGGGACAGGATAGATGAACCCAACACAAAGAAGTTTTTCAATTTCCACTTTTATGGCAGCCATTTTTTGGGGATGTACGGGGTGGATTTTTTTCCGGACTAGTTGGGCACCAGAATAGAATTGAATTTCATGTACCATGATGGATGGGTCTATCCCTGGCATTTCTTCATATTTCCAAGTGAAAACACCGTGGAACTCTTTAAATAGGACAGTATAAAATTCTATCTCCGTAGGAGTGCATGTTTTGCCGATATGGATATGTTCCACAACACCAGGTTTCATGGATATGTCAATAGGGATGGTCTCCATGATGTTTGCTAAGTTCCCTTCAGAGAACAGGTCATATGCACATGCGAGAGCCTTAGTGTTGACATTATCCAGTGAAATAGTGGACTCAAAATCGGAATCTATCGCTCGAATCGTGGGAAGGATGATTGATGGTGGTGATCTTCCCAAGGGGGTTCATCCAAACTCATGATCTCCATAATATATTCCTCTATAGAAAAAATCTGTTGAGGGAGTCACTGTATGGTAAGGAGGAAAGGATTCGAGACAATGAACTTGCCACTTGATGGTGGTCAATTGTTTCGATCCAGTTGGGACCCGACTGAATCACCTGATAGGTTGCTAATTTTTGGTTCAAGGGCATAGCGGTGCCAAGGGTTTCGAACTCGGATGGACTCGGTATCACCCACAATTTGGTGGATTCGTAAGGTGGAGAAGTGCTTGTTGAAACCATGTTAATAAAAAATACTGGGGGTGGAACTTCCGGAAATACCCCTATGATGGAGGAATCCTTCAAAAGACCAACTCTAATGTCCTCAAAGTGAGGCTGGGAATTTTCCAGCAACGCGACATTGTTGGTGGAGTTATGATGTATGTCCAGAGTGAACAAATCTAGTTGGTATATCGTGATGATCTTCCCTTTATGGGGGGATTGCACTAAGCGAAGAATGGAGGATGCTATGGTGGTCATGGCATAAAACCAATTGCAACCGAGTAAGAGATTGTAGTCTAATGGAGCATCTACGATTTCCACATGGATAGATACAATTTTTCACCCTATATCTATGGAAAGTAATGGGATGAGTCCATATGGTTGAAAACCACATCCATCAAATGTTTTTAAATTAGTAGGATATTGGGTCATTTGTGGAGAACCAATGGATCTCCAACAGTCCAAAGACATAATCGAGGTGGAAGCACCTTCATCCAAAATGGTACGATGGATATTGTGTCCACTGATCTGAGTATGAATATGGAAGGATAACTGGTGGGAAATCCTAGGTTTGAAGTATTCCAGGTTAAACAAAATTGTGTTGGAAGAATCCGGATCAACGGCTCCTAAGTCTAATAACAAAGTTCTACTTTGTACAAGACAGTGTTGGAGAACTTCGAGGGTCGACATAGCACAAGGCGCCCAACCTAAGTATTCAACAATGTTGTAGTTCTGGGATGCTCGCGCATTGGGATTGAATGTCACCTTCCGAATGGTGTCCTTAGGAGGGTGCAACACAATTTCAGCAACAGGTCTCTCAATGTGGAGATGATCATTAAGGGGAGGTGTCGAGGGATATTCTTTTTAGGGAGACTTGCCTTGGGAAGTCGTAGTTTTGTCCGAACCTGGGGGAGGATCATATGTCTTTGTGCATGTAGATATGTGAACCATCTCATTAGTCATCATGAGGACTTCATGATTCGAGGATGTTTCTACTCGGGAAGGGTTGTTTTGGTTTCATCCTTGTGGGGGTTGTTGGTGAGGAAAAGGGTCGGTTAAAACTGCTGGGCGGGAAGAATTTGTTGACTTCCTCTTTGTAAGGACAGTCTCTGGTGTAATGATCTTCCTGACACATTAGGAAGGGAAACTTTGCTTTCCTTGTCGGTTTGTTATCATTGTTGGTTTGTTGAGGTTTGGGCTTTTCTTGCTGAGTAGAAGGTTTCTTAGGTTTTCCTCTGTTGTTCTTCTTTTTTCCTCAGGATTGTTGTGACGAGAATTGAACGACGTTTACCTCAGAGGACTAAGCAGGAGAAGTAGATGTCTTGGGTGTAGCCTGAGTTTGGGATGGAGCAGCAGTATTTTATTTCCCATTCGATTTGGTTGCAGGATGATCCATCACGGAAATGACGATACCATCAACAGCGGGTTCAGTAGTGGGATTTGATGGATCAGTGGTGGTGCGGGAGGCATGAGGAATGAGCTCATATAATGTTCTGGATTGGGTATAAACCAAATCCATATATTGTGCATGAGAAATTGCTTGTTCCTCCGTAATAGGTCTTCCCATAGCAATATCCCTAGCAATGGGGGGTAGAAATGACTTGGTGAACCAATCAACCAATAAATGGTCAGGAATTGGTGCTTTGATTAATCTTCGGCGTTGCCGCAACTCATGAATGTGATCGGATATATGTGTGGCAATGGATTGGCATAGCGAAGTTAACAAGTCTGTTCCAATCTCGTATCGGATGGGGAGCTAGAAGTGTGTCAAAACCTGCATGGCCAGGGTATTGAAATCTCAAAAGGAGTGTTGGGGTAGCTTGATATACGATTTTTTTGTCGTTCCAGTAAGTGTGCATTGGAAGAGTCGTAACCGAATGGATTCATCCATCGATGATTTTTATGAACACCAAAGATGGAAGGTCATGACGTGGTTCTTCAGGTATTCCCTGATCTTGGCATCAAACTTTGGGATGTTTGATGGTAGTTTGGCCAGGATGGGTGGTCAGTGTGGTTCATTCTAGATAGGATCATTAATGAGTCTAGACAAGTCAAGAAAATCTAATGTTTCCAATAATGGAAGTTGATGATTAGGCTGCGGGGATGAGTAATATTGATAAAGTGTAGGGATACCTGTGGGACCCTGCACAGCATATTGCTGCATATTCTACCAAACATGTTACCCACAGGATACTGTTGAAATTTTTGTGTGTTGGGGATCATCTAGTTAAGTTGTGGTGGGTTCAATATCATAGGATTAACCATTTGATTCAAAATCAAATTAGAGACTTGTTGTTGAGTGTATTGCTGGATGGGGATGAGGGGTAGAGGTCCTTGGGATTGTTGTGTCCCAGGGATGTTTCCAAATCCTTGGTTGGGTGGATTACCTGTGCTTGAGGTAGGGGGTTCCTGGAAACATGTAGCCCATGGAATGTTTTTTCCACCCTAATTAAAAGGTGGAGCTTGAAGAGGTGGGTTACATGGAGTATTTGAGGCGGTGGGATAAGGAATTCCAAAATTCATGTTGGGGGGGAATGAAGGCTAGGTGCTGATTAGGTTTCCCCCTAGCTTGATTCGGGTTTCCAAATAAGGAATACTCCCCACTTGGTGGGATTTGAGGTCCCCAAGAAGGAATTGGGCCTGACGAGGGAATTTGGAAGTTAGTTCTGGTTAGGGTACTAACATAAGGTTGTCTGCTTCCAGGTTGATTATATGTTCCCCACATAGTAGATGATGCTGATGGAGGAGGTTGTTGAATGGTTCCTGTTGGGCCACTAAAAAATGGTAATCCTCCAAAATATGTGGTATGGGGTCCCCACTGAGCCAATGAAGTAGATGGAGGTCGTTGTTGAGTAGCCCCGATTGGGGAAGAAACAAGTAGTTGTCCTCCAATAGATGGGCTCGGTGGTACCCACGATGTAGATGGTCTGACCGGAGGGGGATGGTTACTGGGACCATTGGTTCCAATGAATGGTTGTCCTCCGAAAATGGTATATATTGTGGCTGAAGAATGACCTCCACTCACATTGGGTGTTCGAATAGTAGAGGTGGGAATTCTTTCAATAATGGCACTAGAAGAGTGAGGTGGTGCAGATTGGCCAACTGCACTAATGGTGCTGACTTGTGAAGAGGATCTTGCGCCGGTTCTGGATAGTAGTGGTGACAGTGAAAATATTGGGTTGGTCCTCATAAGGGGTTCATCCCCTGAAGGTAAGCCAAACATATTGTGTGACAATAAGTGTGGGGATAGTAGTCGAGGACTTCCAGGTGCCACGTTCATAGGAATTGAAACGGTGCGAAAATTGTCGAGGGCTTGGACCAGAGTTGTATCCCATAAAGTGGAGATTGGATAAAGAATGTTGGCTATCCTGTTGGGGACCGGAAAGAGTTCTGGTATAGTCCAGTCTCATGGGCCAGACCGACCTATGAATGATTCATGATAAGTCACGTCACTAGATGGAGTTCGGGAAGCTCAGGAATTAGGAGGACCGGTCGTTTGAGAAGTGGGTGCAGGGGGATATTGTGAATCCGATGTCAGCATTCTAGTTGTTTAATGTCTAAAGCGTTCCGACGTTAGTGTTTAGTTGGATATACTAACCATACTGGATTGAATTGATGCCATGATCTCAGGTCCTGAAGGGAGATTAGGAAAGGATAAGATGAACGGTACATTACTAGAAGAGCCAGTTTCATAACTATGTGTAATTAATGATGTAGTGAGGACAGGTGGAGTTTCCAACTATCCAGTAGGATATACAAAATTAGTAGATACATGATACTATCTAGAAGGTGTGGGTTCAGGTTCTTCAATGATTTCAATGTACCCTTCAGAGACATCAAATAATGTTTTCATTTCTGGTACAATGCTAGTCTCTGGGAGGATAGGGCCTTCCGGCGTAACATCAAGTGAAGTACTAGCCTCAAAAGCTAACATAGTGTCCACTGTGGTGTGAGTTTCTGGTACAATAGTGGATTGTGGTACTGCATGGATCTTAGGTACGCTACTAGTTTCGGTTATTGTGCTAGGCTCTGAGATGATGCTATGGTTCAGGGGTACAAAAGCAAATGGAGGAGTCATATTGGTAGGTAGTGGAACAATCGCTCGACCAGCTCCTCAGCCGACAGGGGGGTACTTATACGTGAAGCAAGAGGACGGGAAGTCCGGGGTGGTGGTTCAGGGATTCTCCCTTATTGTCTTTGTGATTTCCTTTGATCAACCATGTGATAGGATAAAAAGTTCTGGGGACAGTCTCGTGAAAAAAGAACTCAAAAAACCTAGAGAAACCGAGTGTGCAAAAGGGGAGCTAGGAAAAGACAAGGCTCCTAGGCCAAAAAAAGCAAGCTCAAAAAACTATACTGGGACCGGTGTCACAGTAAGCAAGCTGAAACAAAAAGTGTCCAGAATGCCAACAAGCAGCACTAAAAAGAAAAAGACCCTCTACAAAGATGAAATAACAAGCAAACTTCCTAACTAAGAGCTGGAGACCTCAACAAATCGTATCCTTCACGAGGTGATGAAATCCAAGTCGAACAATATGAAATGAGAGACCAAAATGGAAAGCTATCCCGCTACCAAAAGGGATCCTGGGTAAAAGAGCACTAGAAGAAAAGTCACTAAGCTACCTTGTTCATGACACGTCCGAGAAGGATACTGGAGCTTCTTCCTTTGAGCCCTTGTATCGCCTATACAGAAAATAGAAGGAAGACAACAGATAGATATCCTTAGGTTCTAAGTGGAGTGCGGCATTCCACAAATTCCGTCTGGAACCTATCCTCATTGCATACTCCTGCGTAGCAGGGGGGCCTCTCGACAAACTGGTCAATGACCATGTCAACAAATACAAGAGGATTTCGGCACCCTATTGGATAAAAACTATGTTTCAGGTGAAAAATGACAAGGGGGAATTATTTGTATTCCTATCCTTGGTGTCCTACCTAAATACCAAATTATTTTTATCCTTAAGCGAGGTTAAAGTGTGTTGAGTTAGGGAGATGAATTTTAATGGTTGTTGTATTACTCAATCGGGTAGCAGAAGTGCAACTTGGTGGTTTGATGACTGACTCAAACCATGCAAATGAGTATGAATCAAATAATCCTTTCCTTTCGATGAACACTAGCTAAGGTAAGGAGAGAGTTCTTCGATCAATGCAAGCATGAACTTTTTCAAAAAGATGAAAAAACCACTCAAAAATTGTCTTTGAATATGCCAAACTAATGGTACTTCTTTCAAGATGAATATGCTCTATCACTGAATATACTTCTAATGAGTGTAAATATGTGACAAATAACAATGAAGATAAGCTTCCCAAATGCAAAATATGACTTTGATCTTTTCAACAAGAAGAGGAAGCATGTCTCAAAAAGGTCTTTCAATATCAAATTTTGTGAAAAAGATAGAAGGATGTGATTTCAAAAAAATATATAATCTCTCAATAATGTAATCAAGGATTTAAATTCATAAGCATAAAACGACCTTGAATATGGTGAAATGACCAATTTTTTGCAAACTATGAGAAGGAGGAAAATAAGCTAGTTATGATGTCACAAGACTCATAAAATCCAATCTCAAAACTAAATGAAAAAAAGCAAACACACTTGCAACTTTGTTGAGAGGTATCAATATGAATGTGCAGACAAGATACAGAAAATGATGAGTATGTAGGTGCTACTAAAACAGTGACCTTGCTCTCAAATTGTTCAAAATGTCTACCAAAGAATCTTGAAAATTAAGCAAAGGTTCAAAAGAGTTCACAAGAAACTAATATGCAAGCAATATACTACAACCACATGTCACAAAGGTCTGACAAATTTCAGTAAAGCAATCTAGAGCAGAGAACCAAAAGTGAAGTGAAATCAACCAAAAACCAAGAAAAATCACTTTCTCATGGAATTTTCACGGGTTAACATACAGCCTAGGCATGAAAATTCTAGATTTTTGCATTCTGCAAAGTGTATAGGGCACGACAATTTTCTAATTTTCGCTCTGGTAAGGGTGTGCAGGTCACGAAAATAAACAGGGGGAAAAATAAGGGCGAGTTTTTAAGAAAATTTTTGGATTTTTCTAGGGTTTTCCAACCTAGGGGACTAAATCGTTAGGTCAAACTGAATGACATAGATCCAAAGCAGAGAAAAGGGATGTGAATGAGGGTCAAAAGACCCAGTTTCACAATCAATTGAATGAAAGTAAAATCAAACTTCACAATCAAGGAAAATGGATTCAAACCAATGGAGCTACCAGTTTTTGTGGTATAACTTTCTTCCTACCGATAAGAAGAGGTTCTCTTAGGGTAGACTAGGATGTACTAGATCTAATATAAGACAATTATATAACAAATGCAACCTTGAGTCATGAACTAAACTCATATAACAAGATTAAATGTATTTGATGGTGGTACAAGGATGTGACTCACCTCCAAATCAGATGTTTGTCCCACTTTTAGCTTTGATCCCGAAGATCCCAAGTTGAACCTGTCAAGATCGAACAAGAAACACACACGCAATCTCCCAAACACCTTGAATTACGAGTTAGATTCAAATCTTACTAGATGCACTTCATATCGATGATTCAATCACAATACACAGGAAATGGGAAACAAGACAAGTTATTATTAATGGAAACTTGAAGATGCTTACATAGATTTGCTTGATTTCCAAGTATCAACTCTAGCTTCAAAGTTTCCTCCCTCTAGCTATCTCTGCAAATCTCTCAAGATCATAAGTTGGATGCCCCAAGTAGTCCTCCCCTTGGCTCATGGAAGGCCTCTCCTTTATAGCACTTGAGGAGCTAACCATAACGAGAGGAAGGTGGATCTCATGAGGGTTTAGTGGATCAACCAAGCTAAACAGAGAGAGAGGGTTGAGATCGAAATAGACATGTCAATCCCAAAGAAATCTCTCAAAAGGTAGAGATCCTAGATCCAAGCCAAAGGATATATCAACATTTTTGCACCCGAGATCCTTAGCATAGCGCGAAAATATGGAGATTTTCGTGCCCTCGAGATTATGCAGAGCGTGAAAATGTTGCTTTCTCGTGCCTCATGAGATATGCAGGGCGTGAAAATCAAGGAAAACATGGTCATCTAGGGTGACACATGGCCTATTAGGTTGTTTCTCGGCAAACAGGAAGTGAATTTGTCTCCTAGGTGTCCAAATGAGACCAAGAATAGTGCTAACAACATTAGGGAGAAATGTCGCTAGGTCACATGGTACAAAGATGCGACACTAAAGCTCGAGGTGTAACTTTGAGGTATAACATGTACATAAGGCGTATGTACCAAGTGATGCAAAATAATGAAGAATTATTCAAACCTAATCAAAATGGGAGATCTACCTGGGACTTCCCATGTCTATCAGACAAAATTCCGACTTAAAGATTTACGACTAGTAGATCGAAAAATACAAATCACATGCAAGATAATGTTGGACAATCGAAGTCATTCCCTAACATTCAATGCAAAAATGCTTTGCATTTTTTGTAATTACAAAAGTATTTGAGAAGAAATCAATGAAGTATCCAACTCTAGTACCAATGAAAACTGAATCAACTAATTTACCTTCACTCTGGTATAAGGAACGTGAGCCACCATAGACTCACATTGACACAGTCTCTAGAAATGTGGGAGAACAAGTTCGACTGCAATTTTTTTTCAAAACATTCACGAATCAATTTGCTAGGTTGTGGGATGTTGGAAGGCGGTTTGGATGAGTCAGTTGTGCAGCATCACGGATTTTGTGCAAGGTCAAAGACACTGCATAAGAAGGAAAACCGTGCACAAGTCGGAAATAATATTATTTTATGTATTTTTGGGTCATGTTGAACCGCATTGTGAGGTTTAGGGTCGTCGTTTTTGTAGAGTTTGTTAAGAAGTAGTTAGGCGGTTTCCTAAGTGGATCACGAATGTAAAGGCGCAAGCCTATAAATAGATGTAGCATTACAAGTGTTAAGATACCAAGCTTTATCTAGAGAATTGTTATTGCAGTATGCTTTGGATATTGATCTGAGTTCGTTTGAATCTGGGTATGCGACAGAAGAACTATATTGCTGTATCTGTGTTTTAATGCAAAGGTTAATATGACATGATGTAGTTTTGAGAAAAATCACTGTGTCTCTTTCTATTTTCCTGCTATGAATGTGATATGATACGAATATGTGAATGATGCGATGTTTCTGTGCTCTAAATGATGGTATACTGTTAGATTTGTTTGCGCATTGACGATTCTATTTGAGATTTGTGGAATGATGATGTAGTTCTGTTTAAATGCATAAGTTGAAATGAATGATTTGTTAGTTAATGATGGGCTCACTCGATAAGTAGCCACACATGGTCCTCCTTCATTCGGCAGAAACATGGTTCCGTCAACTCTCCCTCGAACATCTCGGGTGAGACTTCATCTGCTCCGTAGGTGTTGCTGGATAGGGTAAAACTTGTTTGGGCCGATGCTCAACAGATCGTGGTGGGTTGGATGTTGACAGAGCGAGGAACCCTTGTTGACTGGGTTTGTGTCAACAAATGGTTCCATTGCTGGGGCCCTAGCGTGAAGTGGAGGAAGGACATGTTGTGGCATCCGACAAGACTAGAAATTCAAGATTGGTTCGATCAAAGGTTGCGAGAGTTCGCTAAGAAAGAGAATCAGAACCATGGACTGACAACGGATTGGTGGATGGAAATGTACATACACGATGGTCCACACGAATATTTTTTTTGCGAATTCCTGATTATCTTGTATGAATGGTTGGTGCAATTGACATTTCGCAAGGTAAACTTCCAAGGTGGTGAGCCAACGTCCTGGAACCCAGAATTGATCCAGGAGTTGCAGGACGTAGACAACAGAGCATCGTGGGCTGTTTAAGTTTGGTTTGACAGTATATTGGAGGGCTATATCACTGAGTTTGTGGTCGATACGACAAAATATTATAGAGAAACTGAAAGGGAATTTTTCAACGGACCAAGAGGTAGGTTCCTGTTGTCGCTGCAGTTGTCCATTAAGATTCTCATCTGTGAAAAGAGAATACTGAAGATGAACCTCGAGTAGAAAAACCTTGGTGGGTGGAGGATATGGATACCGCAAAGGAAGGGGGGACGTGAATGGAATGATACGGGGTAGATGGGTGCAAGTTATGATGAGACTATGAAGGAATCCAAGGAAGAGAGTGGTCTTACGAGGGGAGGAGAAAGGTTTTGACAAGAGAAGAGACAGAGGATAGGAGAAGGTCTTGCTGCGATCGAAACGCAAAACCGCGAAGGAAGACCACACTGGATGAAGCGACCTCATAGTGTCATCAAGGAAAACCAGGCTATGCCCAGGATAGAGGAAGGACCAACCCCCAGCAGTAGCGTACCCACACATCCGCTCACTATCTCACAACCAGGAAGAAATACGACTTTGACACCATCGTCTTCATCGTGTCAACAACATTCAATTACTAGCAGATCAACAACTGTAGGAAAGAAGCCCAGGATGGCGGGTGAAGATGCGAAGTTACCTCTGTTCCATGGAAATGGAACTGACAAACCAGAGCAATAATGGTTCTTATGTGAAGCTGTGTGGACTATTAAATGGATTATGGATGATGAGGCCAAGAAAGGTCAATTGGAGATGACTCTTTGGGGTCGCGCACTGGACTGGTTCATGAAATTTGTACAAGTTCTTGCAGGAAGTCCAGAGAAGACATTGGATGAAGTTAGGAAAGGATTAATTGCAGAGTTCATAAAACCGAAGTCTGAAGCGCAATACATTACGGAACTAAAGGAGATCAAGCAGTATCGAAATGAAACTGTTTGGGATTTTGACCAAAGGTTTAAAACGCTCATGGCAAGAGTCAGCTTTGAGATGAGCAACATTCAACAAAAGGAATGGTTCATCATGGCGTTACTACCTCATATTCGACTCCCGTTGATGCTACAAAACATTGCGACACCGAGAGAGGCTCTGGATATTGCGATGAGGTTAGAAGCTTCACCTGTTGGCGAGAATGCAGAAGGCATGTCTCAGATCCAGACGCAGCTGGCGAATCTGAAAATTCAATTGCAAGATATCAAGAAGGGTAAAGAGCACCACAAGGAGGCTTGGTGTACACGATGTCATGGAGAGGGGCATACCAAAGTTAGCTGCCCAGATTTCCAAAACTACTTAGTATCAAGAGCATCGAACCCATTGAGTGGTGGAGGTATGCCATGGTGCCACATTTTTCAAGTCTATGGGCATCGACATGAGGAGTGTCAATACATGCAAAAGATGGTCACGAATCCAATGAATTTGTATTGTACATTCTGAAAATCTGTTGGGCATGAAGATAAGGATTGTCGTGCATATGGCCTACTTCATGAAAGAATGTATGATTCATACTATGTAAATGATGACCATCACACAATACAACAACCACATCTACAGCCACAGGTGGCCCAACTGCCATCTCAACTACATATGCAATTTGTACCACAGCCGCAACAGTAATAGCAGTTTGTACTACAACCGCATTTTAATCAGATGCAGATGGCTCCGCAGCAGCCATAGTACGTTCAGCTGGCACCATATGTTCATCCAGGGCAGTGTGTTCAGTTGTAACTGAATCCCCTGCAGCAACAATTTAATCAACCGCAATATCAGCAACAAGGAGGATTTCGAGGAGGACGAGGTGGAGGCTTTGGTCGAGGAGGATGACGAGGTCGCGGACATGTCCAATGTTATAATTTTGGAGTATTGGGACACTATCAGATATATTTCCCATAGTTGCAAACGCAGTGTACATATTGTTTTGGTATTGATCACACGATTGAGAACTATCCACAGCTAATCGCGAGATGGCAGGCAGAAAATGTTCAGCAGTTGCAAAAATCAGAATTAGTTGCATAACTAGAACCAGTTTCCGAATCAGAATCAACCACGGAACCAAAATCAACGTCTGAATCAGAGCGCATATCAGAATGTGAATCAACCCGTGAACCAACCGTCAAACCAGACTTAGGGATCAACTGTGGCGATGATTTCAGCAGAACCGAGGATGGAAGATGTCGTTGTTGTTGTTATCACTCGCAGAGGTGCAACAACAAAAGAGGATGGTCCGCATCCGATGATCCGGCTAGCTGGGAAGAAGAAGGTTCAGTTTGATATTGATGTTGAGCGAGACACATTCTTTGAAGCATGTCATGCGATGGGAAGAAATCTTGATAAGACAATTATTTGTGACATTCCCCCTGCTTTCGACTCAACTTCGGAAGCAAGCCCATCTCAGCAGTATGGTACTTTACAAAAGTTCTTTGAAAGTTGTTTATCGCTGGCACGTGATCCCGATGCTCTTGTCGAGATCGAGAATCTATTGCATCGACTAACCAAGGGACGAAAATATTTCATAGTGAACTCTTTACAGTAGAAGAAGACAGGAAAAGTGATGCGCATGAATGTCCAGATTGGGGACTACGACGTAGATTCAGTCATTCTGGATCTAGGCTCAGATTTCAATATTCTAACAAAGAATGCATGGCAGAAAATGGGGAGCCCAACACTGAGTTGGTGTCCCATGCAGTTGCGATTGGCTAATCAGGCCAAGGTAACACCAATTGGGAGATTTTAACGCCTTGTTGTGGATATCGAGGGGATGAAAACATATGTTAATTTTGATGTTATTGAAGTTGTTGATGGGGGAATATCCTATCCCACATTGCTAGGGATTGGACGGGCCAATGAAAGTATGGCAGTAATTAATTTCAAGAAGAAGGTGATGACTTTTGAAAATCAAGACCTTTGAGTTATAGCCCCATTGGATCCGACTAAAGGGCGTAGGTATGTTGAACCCGTAAAGGATGAAGTTGGATGAGGATGGGATCACGCATATAACATTTCAGAAGATTACATCCATCTGACTACTGATGGTGAACTCGGATGGCGCAGCTTTAGCTCTACATCTTCCGATTCTGATGATGCATTAGAGAATTGGCAAAATCACATGCATGAGGTGTCGTTCAGGAAGTGTGGTTTGATCATGCATTCGTTGTGCTGCGTTGCAACTGAAACTATTGAATTACCAGTATACGAAGGACTGCTTGGATTTTTTGAATTTTTAGTAGCATTTGAGGACAAGGTGTCAAAACCACAGCGGTTTTTGGCCTTGGAGGAGGCGCTGAAGGTTGCACCAGCACATTGGTGGGTGACCCATAAGAAATTGATTACTGGATGTTCTCAATGTTGAATATTGATGATGGTTAGCTTCGACGACATAGAAATATACCACACCGGAAGATACGATGGGTGGAATGACCCTGGCAAACATCTGATTCAATGTCATAATTTGTGGGCCTCACGACCAAAGGATGAATGGGTCCATGCCTTTGTCCACACCTTGGATGAAATTTTGCGATCTTGGTATACCACAGATGGGTTGCGCGGGGAGATTACCACTTGGTTAGAGTTGATGGTTTTCTTTAATGATACATTTCGTTTCGTGGATGCCAATCCGGATGTTCACAATTCCCTGCAGCTCATCCACGATGTTGTTCTGAAGGTGGTTCCAGTTGCCTACACTGTGGCAGAAGCAGTTGATGATGGAATGCTATCATATTATGGGAAGGGCAAAGGATGGTGATGACCCACGGAATATCAATATTCTGGAATCAGAAGGGAGTCGGGATTTCGTAGCACCTGACCCATCGACAGATCTGATAACTCAGCTACCGAAGCTTAGGAAGGTCAACATTGGGACGAAGGAGAACCCAAAGTTTGTGAATGTTGGGGACTACTGGGATGAAGAAATGATGGCGAAGGTCACATACTTGTTGCATGAGTTCCAAGATTTGTTCCCTATGAAGTTTTTCGATATGAAGGGAATATTGGGGGATCTAGGGGAGATGAAGATTCCATTGAAGCCAGACGTGAAACCAATTAGGCAGTGACTGAATCCGTGACACAAGGAATGGGTCAAAATTGAACTTGACTGAATGATGGATGCTCGAATAATTGAGCCAGTCGAAGAATTAGAATGGATTAGTCCCATGGTGGTGCAGGATAAGAAGATAGGTGAGGTTCGGATTTGTGTCGACTTGCGGAAGCTGGATGACACATGTATACAGGATCCATTTCTGACGCCATTCATTGATGAGGTACTGGAAGGAGTGTGTGGTCAAGAAATGTATTCTTTCATGGATGGTTTCTCTGGCTATCACCAAATCAGGATTGCGAAAGAGGATTGCCACAAGACGACGTTTGTGACTGAATAGGGTTGCTTCCAGTACACTGTGATGCCATTTGGGCTTAAGAACGCACCTGCGGTATTCTCCCGGGTTGTTGTCGCTGCATTCAGAGATTTTATTCAGAAGTTTCTACAAGTTTATATGGATGACTAGACAGTTTATGGTTTGATCAGCGATCATCTGGAAAACCTGTGACTGATGCTGGAGCGATGCAGACAGCATCAGATCTCGTTGAACTTGAAAAAATGTATTTTCTGTGCACCTTTTGGGATGTTGTTGGGTCACATTGTTTGCAAGCAAGGGTTGTTGGTTGACCCAGCAAAGATCACGTTGATTTTGAGACTGACACTGCCTACAAATGTAAAGCAGTTGTGAGCAACGCTGGGACACACAGGGTATTATCGCAAGTTTTTCCGTGGTTATGCAGCGATCACGGCTCCTATGGAAAAGTTGTTAAAGAAGGATGCGGTATTCTTATGGAGTCATGTTGCCACCCCAACAACTCCCCTTGATTTGTACAGAATAAAGGGTCCCCCATGGAAATTTTGTAAATACTTAGCTTTTAATTTTCTTTTATTTTATCTTGCTTGATTTGAAAGTGGTTCCGTAGTTTTCTTTCTTCCATCAATCAGTCTTTGCGCTATACATTCTTTGACTTGACTTTCTTGAAATAAATATTTGGTGGTTTGATTTAAGCATCTCATATTTTTCATGGCTTAAAATTTTGATGAATTATTAGTTTTCAATTAATCAATTTCAAGAGATTCTTTATTTAGAAGTTTTATGATCACACTATATTCATTTCTTTAATTGAGTTATTAATATGAATTTAGTAAAATAATTGATACTTTTATTTTTATTTTTATATATCTTTTTAAGTATCCATAAAACTTTATCATCATCAAATTATCGAAATCATCTTTTAGTTCAAATATTTTATTGGAACTTTATCATCATCAAATTATCCAAATCATCTTTTAATTCAAATATTTTATTGGCCTTTAATAGAAGGCTATGATATCTTTTGGAGAACCTACGTTCACATGGAGGAAAGACACATTAAAAATTTCCATAAATAAATCATTATTGTTTATTTATAACTTTATTAACCAATAATTAGATGGAATTTTTCAAAAAGTGTCTCCTTGATAAAGTTTCAAATCATTTGTGAAGTATTATTCTCCAATTCAATGCAATCTCATTTGAAGATTTCGAAATGATGAAACGCGTCATGTTATTTGGTATTTTGGAATGAAAGGGAATTAGAAATGGCTCGACTCTTTTAAAAGTTGAGTTTTTCTGTTTTTCAACTTATTGTCTTAATAAAATCGCACTTTTTAAAGAAATGGATTGAAAGCTTTGATTTTAGGAATGTTAATTCCGATAAGCGGATTGGAGTAGTGTTGATTTTAATATGACAGTAGTGAAAAATAAACTTGGTGAAACACAGTATTGATATTCCCTATTATTAAAATGTTTTTTAAAATTCTGTTCTGATGGCAGGTTGACATTATCAATTGTGAAAGGGATGGAACGTGAAACATTTTATGAAAGTGAATTGGGAAATTCAAAGAGTACGACGCTCTTCTAATTGTAAAGGATAGCATGATATCATGCCATCGAGATATTAGTCCACCAAACTATTTAAATATTTGATCTTCATGCCATCATATCGTAAAGAGATGCAATGCAATCAATTTTTCTGGAGGAGGTTTGCGTCAAAGAGCTGGCATGAATTATCTCGCCAAATCGTCGCCTCAAGAAAAGGAGTAATCTCCACCATCATCGCTACCACTGAATCTGATTTAATGAATATTTTAAGAGCAGATCTGCTATTTTTAATGCCAGTCATTGAATGAGATAACTCGCCAGTTGTCAAGGGGAGTTTGTGCTGTTGCTGCTTGCACCAATCATACTTGAGATCACAGAGATATTCTTTACGAAGGAGCTGGAATGAATAACAAATTTGCAACGCGTAAGATGGAGGGCGTTTTCTCTAAATTTATATCAACGATTTGAAGACACCCTGTTGCCTATAAGACGGAAGCAATTTTTTCTGCATGTTTCTCTGCTGGGGGATCTCCATAACCAAACAGAAGAGAATGGTTTCTGTTCTTTTAATTTCTTTCTTTCTGTAAAGGAGTTTTTGGAAGAATAAAGTTGGAGGTACTGCCTGTTAATGGTTCGAATTCCTGGACATCTGAGAGAAACATATTTTATACAGTATTTTCTTATATTCTGCTAATTTGGATCTTCCTTGAACATTTTCTGAAGATCGAAATCATTACAGAATCTTGGAGGCTTTGGTTAATTTTTTGAATATCATATTAATATACTGTATCTTTTCACTGTTTCATCCTCTTTTGTTTTTCGTTCACTTGCATATATGTATACCTTGCTATGATATATGAATTTAATGTTTGGTGATTTCGAATTTATATGTTAATATGGGATGTGAGTAACTTATTCAATAGTTGAAATTAATGAATGGTTTTTGTTATTTTAATTTTGTATAAGTTGGTTCTTGTTATGTCCTAACTTGTATGTTGGCTGTGTGTTTTATATACAAGCTGTGGCATGATTTTTATATTTCCATGTTCCCAGAATTGCATATTTAAGTTAGCATTGTTGATTTAAGGTTTGGAATTATTTATAATTATTTTGCAAGAGATGTTTATCTATTGTGAAATAATTAGGACTTACTTCTACATCTGGGGACTTTTCTGCGAAATTAGACATGTCGATTATTTTACTCTTTTGAACCTTAGATCAATTCAATAACTCATGTTTCTTGGCCAAGATAGGTAGTCTGCATTTAGGTTATCATAAAACAGAATTAGGAGCTATTAATTTTCGGCATTTAGCATAAGATAGTCTTTAGGATTAGTTAGTCATTAGGTTAAATTTCTCCAATTTGTTAGTAGATTAATTCAAGTAAACTTGACATACACTCACCTCAGAGAGACTCTATATTTTGAGACCACATCATACAGGCAGCAAGGCCTTGATCCTGTGAAAGAAAGTTACCTTAAACACATAAAAGATTGCATTAAGTCGAGTGTGTGGGCTGTCTTTCCGTAAGTTGGCCTAGGACAGTTTTTCAGGCCAACAAGTCCAAAATGTCAAGTCAGTTTAGAGATGCTGAAGGCTAAAATGGCTTCGGCGCCAATACTAGTATTTCCTGATTGGAGCACAAAATTCCATGTCCATGTGGATGCATCATCGATTGCACTGGGAGTAGTGCTTGTGCAACTAGGTGAAGGAGATCTAGATCACCCAATTGTTTTTACGAGTCGGAATTTGTCATCTGCAGAGAGAAATTATACGACTACCGAGAGGGAAGTTCTGGCGATGGTATATGCGCTGCAAAATTTTAGGCATTACTTTTTGGGGGGTCACTTCAATATGTTCACAGACCATTCTGCTTTGAAATACCTGGTCAATAAGCCTGTGTTGGGGGAGAAGATCTGCTACTGGCTGCTTCTCTTTCAAGAGTTTGATTTTGAGGTAATTGTGAAGCTAGGTCGCTTGAATGCGGGGCCAGATCATTTATCGTGAATTGAGATAGAGGAGGAACCAACCAACATTGAAGATGGGTTTCCAGATGCGCATCTATTCAAAGTTGAGGTGGCTGACGACTACTATGAAGAAATAATTTAGTTTTTGGCATGGCAACAGGAACCGCACCAGAGGAGTTTACTACAAGTCAGAAGAAGTAGTTGGTGGTAAAGACTGCACATTTCCAGTTGATCGCCGGACAACTTTATAAACTAGGACTAGACAAGATCTTGAGGCGATGTGTCCTACCTCATGAGCAAGGGAAGATATTGGTAGAGGCACATGCGAGCGTGACTGGTGGGCACTATGGCAGTCGTGCTACTGCCAGAAAGGTGCTTCGTGCATGGCTTTGGTGGCCCACTATTCACAATGATGCAACAGCGTATGCGCAAACTTGTGATGTCTGTTAACGAACAGACAAACCATCGCGAAGGGATGAGATGCCGCTGGTATCTCAGGTGACATTGCGGCCATTTTATAAATGGGCAGTGGATTTTGTGGGGCCCACTAACCCACCTGGGAAGCGAACTAGTGCATGATACATAATCACAGCGACAGATTATTTGACAAGGTGGGAAAAGGCCGCACCAATTGTAGATTGCACCATCGCGACAACAACGTGATTTTTGTTTGTCAATATTGTTACTCGGTTTGGATGCCCGAAGATATTGATGAGTGATCAGGGGAGTCACTTCATCAATCGCACAGTCAACGCATTAACAGAAGAGCTTCAGATCCAGCATAAGAAGAGTACGTCGTATCATCCGTAAGCAAATGGAACGGTGGACGCTTTCAACAAAGTGTTGGAGCATGCTATTACAAAGGTTTGTAACGCGAATCGCAATGACTAGGATTTGAAGATTCCAATAGTCTTGTGGGCATACTGCACCACTTGTAAAAGATTGACGGGATAGACACCCTTCAAATTGGTGTATGGGAAAGAGGCGGTTATGCCTATGGAGTATATTGTTTGAGTCTATGCATAGCGGCAACGACATGCATGAATGATAAAGCAGTGTTGGTAGAACGACTGGAGCAGCTGGTACAACTGGAGGAAGACTACTTTATCGCAGGTTTTCACGAGCACATGGAGAAGGATCGAAAAAAATCTTGGCATGATCGCCATATAAAAAACAAACAGTTTCAGCAAAGCGACTTGGTGTTGTTGTATGAGAGCAAGTTCATGAAGCATCTAGGGAAGTTACAGATGCATTGGCTCAATCCATATTGTGTTAGCCTCATTACTTTAGGCGGCGCAATACAACTACAACAATTAGATGGAGCAATGCTACTGAAGTTGGTGAATGGTAGCAAGATAAGGCCCTACAGGACAGGCCTGGAGTCATGCGATGCTTAACCACATTGCAAGGAAAAAAAAATGCAGGATGCTAGGTGGCAGGATGACACACTAGGAGGAACAGAATGCGCAAGCAGGAATGATGATAGCGCAGTTAGGGAGCCATGCTGCGACAAGTGCAAGATTGCGAGGCAGTCAAATAAACAATAAATGCAGACCGTTTAAAAGCAATTAGATTCTAGTGATCCTTGAAGGGACGTGTATTTATGGCGGATCTGACTGTTAGATTGACAGGATCAATGGCGGATTTGGACCGTTAATGCATGATTTGGTCATAATGATAGGCGTGATTTGGTCATGATGATGGCGGGATCGATTTGGCGCTATCAGAATGGGCCGAGGCCGGTTGGAAGCCATCCTTTTGCAAAGTGTGAATTGAGCCAAGTAGTGTTGTGTTTTCCTAAGTTGAGTCGAGTTGCACTGCAAAATTGCATTGTGTTGAGAGACTTGTCAAGTAGGGGGAGGCTGAGCACCAATTCGGCATTGTGGAGGTCCAGTGCGGAATGTAGAGTGAACCAGATACGGTCGAGATTTCGAGTGAAGTGGAATCACCAGCCGTCCCTGTCACTATTGAAGAGGAAGTTACTAGTATGTCTGGTCGGGTCATCATGAGTGATGCAGAAGAAGGGGGGGGGGATGCATCCTAGCTCCCCACCACTAGGGAAGAGGTAGACCATATCATCTGCACAAGAGCCGGAAGAGGGTACCTACAAAGGGGGAGTCCATCAAGCTCAGGCATTGTGGAAATCCGCGGCTCGAGTAGGGGTATCTGCTGTAGATATCATGGGGTATATACCTCCATATCGACCCGATGCATAGCCCCAGAAGCCCACCAAGAACTAGCGGGTACCAATTCATGATGCTGCGATCCCACCAGGCATGGTTTGCACTGGAGAGATTGTGCCTACGCTGATGCAGTTGAAATATGAAGATCATGATTTGTTGGCACTCTAGGACGTTATGACGGAACCTTTTGTGCCAAGAACAACAAGGGAAGGTGGACCGACACCATGCCTTCCACACGATTGGGCGCGCGGCTTGGACAAATCTGAACTATTAGGTTTGATCAACATGCCACACTTTGGGTTGTTGACAGAGGCAAATGCCTGCATTAAGCAACTTTTGGTCTACTTTAATGGAAAAATTTTGTGGTTAGATAGACTGGTCACCATCACGGTCGATCTGATTTCTTTGATCACGAGGTTGCCAAAGGATGTGCCATACCCCCTCGTAGTATTTTTCAATGGAAAAACAATGATAAGAAGATTGCAATGAGGTTGAGGACGCGCTATGAGTTGCAGCGCGATGAATGGGCATACCGCCTCAACAGCATCAATGATCCAGTGGTTTGCATCGGGGCACGGATCTTAGATACTAAAATAGTCAGGAACAACTGACCCAACCAAGGCAATTCCAGATTCATTGCATGGACTGAGCTATGTGCAGCAGGGGTACAAATGAACTGGTCACGATTTTTGTTGAACTAGTTGACGGAGGATGTGATGGCGGCCTAGGCGGGAAAGTGGTCATTTGCATACAGTTGGTTGTTGATTTTAGTCGTGCTTGTTGCTTGAATGGAGCCCGACGACTATCAAGGGATGGACGTAGATGCGGTACAAGGTTTGTAAGGGATCACTCTACCAGAACCTTTGTGTGGTGTAGGAACCTGAGCGACTAAAGGATTATACAGCGCAGTTCTAGTTCTACTAGGAAGCAATGCAGGCGGCAGTTGAGCATGTTCTGCGATTGTCTTAGGAAACCATTGTGAAATATAAAGGGATTTCCCGGTTTGTGATTGGCCCACACAACATTCATGTGCAAGCGCGGTGTGATCTGGGAAAGCAGTGGTTGAAAACACCATCAAATTGTCCAATGAGGAGCTGGATGTGATCATCTACGACTGGCCCGTAGAATGACAAGAACCGGTTAGTCTGGAAGAAGAATCGATAGGGATACCACTGGATGCACCAGAAATGGAACAATAGAATAACCATGATTTAGATCAAGAATCGTCACAGACACCTACGGACTGCAGAGATAGAGTGCGATGTTGAGGAGGGCAGAATGAAGATGCATCATGAGCGGGGTATGGACCAGTGGCGCAACCCCAGCGATGGAAGTGCAGTTGCAGCGGCTTATTGCGGCCTTAACAAATGAAACGAATCCAACAGCCCAAGCAATGAGGACACAGGAAGCCGACGGTTTCAACAAGGTAAAATCTTGCCTTGATTCCTTATTTGATATTGTTCTAAAGAAGGCACTAGAGGTAGTGCCTATACATGAAGTTGGTTCAATCAACACTAAGCCGCAGGTTCGGAATGTGCAAATTCCCCTGACTGCTATTGCGATCGATAATGAGGCTCTCCAGGCCTCATTGCAGCAGTTACAAGGTTTTCTAATCGAAATCAATGTACTATCCTCGCAGATGTTGGTGCAGATGCAGGCGGTTTCTAGCCAGGAGCTAGCCGACCGAAAACAAGATGTTAGCTGTCATCTCTTGCGCTCGCAGGAGAATGAGGCAGCGGCCCGAAAAGAAGTAGATGAGTTAAAGGTGAAGGTGGTAGAAGAACGGGAGGTGGTAGATGAATTGGAGAGCAATCTCAAGCACCTGATTGCCGAGAAGGCTTGAGCAATTGAGGAGCTGAAGAAGGACCAAAGACCGCTTGATAGTAGAGAAAGCAAACCTCTGGGATAGTAGAGTGCGGATGGAAGAGGGCAATCGCTGAGGCCTATACGTATGTGTTAGAGCCCACTGTAGTGTTGGATGCAGTTGAAAGAGAGTAGCGACTTGGGGTTGTCATTTCCCAGTTGCAGCGAGACAAAGCCGAATTGCGGGTTATGGTACAACCAAGCAGCCCGTCGAAGCAAGTCTCAGAAAGGAAATGCGCTATGGAGGAGTTGGAGACCCAGCTGGGAGATCTGGAGCAAGCAGCGACAAAAATCACTACATAGACTGCGCAATTTTGGGGGCAGCGTAGTCCAGGATGAGAAATTAGAGAAACTGACCAAGCTACGGCAAGAGGCGGAAGGGCAACTAGAAACACTGAAGACGTCGATGAGAACGCTGCCACCAGTTGTTCAGGTCACCAAATTTGTGGAGCTAAAGGACTTACCGCAACGTGTTGCAAAGGGACAGGAGCATCAGTAAAAGCGTAGTACGCAATTGGATGAGTTCCAAGAGATTGAAGCACAGTTTTCCCTCAAGGCAGTTTCCACACTGTAGGCGGTACAGGAAGGTCAGCGAAAAGCTGCTAATAAGCTGATTGAGCACCCATCAGCGCAGGACTTGACAGAGAGTCACGAGATCACTGCGGCTGCTAAGGAGAATATCAGGGAGATCGATCATTAGTATGAGGACTTAAAGCTGAAGATCAACGAGTAAACCATGTCCAGTTGATGTGGCTCGAGGGAGAGCCACAAGATTGTGTTGGGGGCCTGTTGGCAGGCGGTTTGGATGAGTTAGCTACGCAGCATCCACGAAAGACACTATGCAAAAAGGAAAACTGTGCACAAGTTGGAAATAATAGTATTTTATGTATTTTTGGGTCATGTTGACCGCATTGTGAGCATTAGGGTTGTCATTTTTGTAGAGTTTGTTTAAGAATTAGTTAGGCGGTTGCCTAAGTGGATCACGAATGTAAAGGCGCAAGCCTATACATAGATGTAGCATTACAAGTGTTAAGAAACCAAGCTTTATCTAGAGAATTGTTATTGTGGTATGTTTTGGATATTGATCTAAGTCCATTTGAATCTGGGTATGCGACAGAAGAACTATATTGTTGTATCTGTGGTTTAATGCGAAGGTTAATATGACATGATGGATTTTTGAGCAAAATCACTATGTCTCTTTCTATTTTCCTACTATGAATGTGATATGATATGAATATGTGAATGGTTCAATGTTTTATGTGCTCTAAATGATGTTATACTGTTATATCTGTTTGTGCATTGACGTTTTATTTGAGATTTGTGGAATGATGATGCAGTTTTGTTTAAATGCATACGTTGAAATGAATGATATGTTAGTTATTGTTGCACTCAGTTGATAAGTAGACACACATGGTCCTCCTTCGTTCGGTGGAAATGTGGTTCGGTCAACTCTCCCTTGAACATATCGGGTGAGACTTCATCTACTCCGAAGGTGTTGCTAGATAGGGTAAAACATGTCTGGGTTGGTGCTCAGGGAGATCGCGGTGGGTTGGATGTCGACAGAGTGAGGAACCCCTGTCGACTGGGTTTATGTCAACATGGGACACCCATTAGCCTCACCTTTATACTTGTATGACGTCATCGAGAAATTTGGAGGAAATTGTTGCATTGCATAGCTAGTTGTGGGTATTTTTCATTAAAATTCATATTTACATGATGTCTTATTTACATCGTGCCCATCTAGCACAAGAAACCATAGGCATCTATTTCTTTAATTGCCGATACATAAAACGCTAAATCAATGGTGGGGCCTTGGCCTTGAGCTCCTCACCATGATTAAGTAACAATATTTACATCATTTACGATTTAATGCGAAGGGGGTCAAAATGGGGACGTGACAGCAAGTATCAAGTTTTCCAAATCCAGTAAGGGGCATAATAGTTCACAATATTGATGTTTTTATCAGATCATCGGATGCTTCCAGTCAAGAGTATGCCCAAACAAATAATGAAAAGGATTTAAGAACAGAACCCTAGGATTCGAGGACGCCAAAAGCCGACCAGAAAGACCAGCTGCATCAACAATACACATCAGCCAACCAGGTTTAATTTTGTTAAAAAAAGGAACGAGCCTTCTCCCCACAAACCATTGTTTCATGGAGGAAGACCAAATCAGGATTGATAATATGAAGAACACGCTTAAGGACCAGTTGCTTGGGTAGGCCCCCCACACCCCGAATGTTCAGTGAGAAAAAAATCATTAACGCCCCCTGACAAGGGCTTTGATTCCTCTAAGAGCCCTGGTATTAGGAGAGATGGGGGGGTACCATTGATACGAGTAGATTCATCCACCCCCACAGGGATGACCTTCTTATTTTTCCTAGCACTGCGTGTCTTTAGTGGAGAGAAATCTGGAGCCAAACCACCCGCCCGGGCACCCTTAGCAACAATTTGTGCCTCCATTGATGAAATCGTGCCACTAATCACAGGAACCACTCGAGTCCCATCCAACCGAGACCGAGGAATCTGGCGGCCCCGATATTGTAATCAGAACAGTCTCATCCAGTACCTGGTTCTTAAAATAGATAGGGAGAGGAGTCTTCTTCACCATCTCGGCAAAAGAGGGAATGTATAAAGTGTTTTCCAACTGTACATCTGATACCCCTAGAGATGGGCCGATAGACCCCGACAAGTTTTCCAAATCGGTAGAAATAGTACCCATACCCACAGCAATTTCGGGTAACTCCATCGGATTTCAGTATCCAAGGATAGCAAAATGGTATGTGGGCGGGGAAAGTGGAATAATACCCAACCCAACAGGGGAAATCGCACTAGGAATATTTTGTGGTGGGTGACACATCAGGAGAGGCGTCAACAGATATAGGGGAAGGATCATCGGTAATACCAAGGGAATCACTATCAGATGCAGAGTTTTTTGACAACAGAGGAGAAATAATACGACGACCCACATAGTTTCCACCATTTCCATTATTTAATTCCAGATTATTAATGAAAGATACTTCCAAATCATTCAGAGAATGATAAAAAAGAGGGTCGTTGGTTTCCAACTTACTCAATAAACCAGAAGCCCGCCCACCTGGAGGATGAATCCTGTTGGAGTAGCCATCAAGTCCACCGGTCGAGTCCATTTCCTTGTCGCTGCCCTCAACCAAAGACCAAAACGGCTCCACCCCAGCCAGATGGACAAACGAAGGACCCCGCTTACATTGTCTCCATAAATGACCAACCTCCTTGCAGTGTGAGCAACGAAACGGAATTCCCCAGTAGTCAATAACCTGAGCAAGTTTGCGGCTATGCCACGTGATATGTAGGACATCAATAAGTCCCAAAGAAATATCCACCTCCACTAGCAACCGACCCATCCGTCGGTCAAAACCAAATAATAGCTCATCCTCCACATGAAAAAAATGACCCAGGCTGTTACCAATAGCCTCAAAAGCTTCCCGGTTCCATAAGGCCAAAGGTAGACTAGGTAGGAGAACCTACAAGTGATGTAGTCGCATTGTAGCTTTCTCCGGGTCAAAATACGTTTGCCATTTTTGCAACATCAAGCTACCCGCCCCATATAACCAGAGTTTACTCAGTATCAGGGATGCTTGAGACTCCATCTCAAATTTAAAGCCGAACCAACCACGAGCCAAAGTGAACACCTGCGGGGTATAACCCAGGAGTGGTTTCCATTTCTATGTAACCCAAGCCACAATGTCTTTCCGATTCATAGCATAATAGGAGAACTTACCCACCAACACAATCATATTGAACTCCACACGATCCTCCAGGCCAACGTCTCACCCCAATGTAAGCCAAACCTCACCCGGACGGCAGCACCACTTCTCTTGAAGACCCCCGAAAAAACGGCCGTGACAAACCCCGGACGCTGTCATCCGAGGGATCCAAGCCAGTAGTAGCCTTCGACAGAGACAAATGTCCCTTCCTTGTAGCCTGCTTGACACGTGGGGACACATGCCCCTCACTTGACCCAAGAGCTCATTTTCCCTTAAGCATATCCTTGTAGAGCGCGTCCGATTTGAACAAACCAGCCTCCTCAATCCAGTAATCTGAGGCGATTAATTGGTCAGATAACGGATTATGTATATCCGACAAGCTTTCTCCCATATATGCAACCGCAAACCACTATCAGAGAGGAATAAGGAAGAAAATACCTCCCGCAAAACAACCAGGAAGTAACCAGCAGAAACCCCAATAAACTAGGGTAAGAGAACGTGCACCAATAGTGTAAAACAACACTGTGTAAACCCCAAGGCAAGGGGACCTGACCTGTTCCACTGGGCAAAAACCCAGTAAATCCCTAACACTTGAGAGGAGTCAATAACCATTAACCAGCAAACCCATCATTTTTAGTAATATTGACCATCATTTTTTGGTGCGTTACGTTGGAGTAACTTAATCGTGGTTTGTTGTCTGATCCTGTTGTTTAGGAACTTGTTGAAGAGTTGGTTGTTTGAGTGATATTCTCTTTAATTTATTGTAATTCTTGGCATATTCTTTCTAACTTAGTGTTGACTTATTTTAATTGTTAGAGATATTTTCTCAAGAAGTTATAAGTTGTTAGAGTATTTGTTGACTTATTCTAATTGTTAGAGATATTTTCTCAAGAAGTTATAAGCTGTTAGAGTATTTAAGAATGTATGTTTATTTTGATAATTTTTAATATATAAATATGTTTATTTGATTTAACAAAACTGAAAATAAAATTATTTTGTGTGAATAATGTTTTCTCTTTTTTAATATTTATTGAATTTTATTTATGATGTATAGAATAGAGGGTGAATAAAAGTAATGCTAAGTCACCCTTTATATTAGATTAACAGTAATGAAAACTCCATAAATACTAATTTAATATATATATATATATAAAGAAGCTGAAAATAAAATACATATAATGCTAAAAACAATTATTAAAATAAAATATATGATGCTGAAAATAATTATTATGGAAGTGCAGAGATATACTCATCTGCGGTATGCCTTTATATATTGTACTCACATTTGCACAACTACACAGAGCTGTTGTTAGACTAAGTGCCCCAGATTCATAACAGAGTCACCGAGGCACTGCATATATCACATATATAGCTTCAATATATAGAGTATCGAATTGCAACACACTTTGAATAACCCAATCTGACCACATCTTTACGATCTAAGACGTCAACATTTCAATTGATGACTCTGCATTCCTGGGCAACAGAGGTGTTTCAAGTGCAGTCGAGCAGATATTGTAGGGAAAGGGAGGATTGGCCACTTCCTTTCCATTTCTTTCTAACATTTGAACAACACTGTCTATACATGGCCGATCTCTCGAGTTGTATTGAATGCACCAGAGCCCAATTTTAGTCATGACTCTGATCGCGTTCTCCTCATTTTCTGTCTCAATTTCTTCCTCTTCTCCTGTCAATCCCATCCCTAACTCTCCATCTTTGACCAGATTGGAAATCCACTCAGGAAAGTACCACTGACTGGAAATGCAATTCTGCAAAGTTGTTTGTGATCTTCTTCAGTTGAGTGAGTGAATATCTGGTTGGCATTGCATAAGCATATTCCCTTACGAATTTATCCACCGTTGAAATAGAGCTAGTAGGACCATAGTTAGCTCTTCTCCAGAAGGCACGACAAGTTAAGGAGAGTATTATCCATAACAAGATGCATAACAATATCAGCACTAATCCTGTAACAAGGAAAAATGAGTGGTATTAACAGAATGTTATCAATATAATTTTAATCCAATCCCTCATGGAATAAGCGAAACAACATACAAATTGTCTTGACAAGTGAGGGTCAAGAAGAGACACTGAAATGGGAAAATATCATAAATTTACCGAGTGAATCAAATAACGTGCTTGGGCAATGTTCTCCGTCGATTACTCTCGAGATAAAAACTGCAAGTGCTGTGCAATTAAATTGAAGAGATGGATATGAGTGTAATCTTGGCCCAAACCCATTATACACTATCAAAGTAAGTAGCGAAATAGAAAAATGTCATTCACTTACGGATGACGAAAATAAGTCCTCCGATGGTGCAAAGTGCAACTGCGGTGTAAAGAAGGAAAGAATATTAATGTGACGGTGCAAATTCCAACTAAGAAGGGAATATTGGAAACAACATAGAAGAGAATAAGTCCTCCGATGGTGCACATTCCAACCAAGGAGAGAATAATGGAAACAACATAGAAATTCAGTCAGAGATACAGAAATAGGACGAAACCCTAATTTTACCTGCTGCCAGGAGCCAACGATTCGCCATGATTCAATCCTCGACAGCGGTGGAATGAAACGATTGAGATCAATGAGATCTTAGTCCAACCCCGAAGGGAATAATCAAAACCGGAAGCAATCAGAAATTACTGGCCTATAAAAAAATTGGGCTACAAATCATCTCCATCGGTTTGGTTTAATAGAAAAGTGAAATAAATTAATTAATTTGGTTTTATTGCCTCCGCTAGCCCAAACCCAAGAGCATTACCAAATAAATGAATTTCGTTTGCTCACTATCTTGTAAGAAGATAGTGAAGCTTGTGACCAGATAATGGAATGCTTCCTAGATCTGGAAAAAAATGAACTCTGTAAATTAAAAAAAATAGTGAAGTCTTACTTTCTGACACTTACCATAATCCTCCCCCAAAATTAAGTTTTTTAATTTTAATTTTCTATATTCAGTAAAGAACCTTTACATGTTTTTATAAGATGAACATGTTTTAATAATAAGATGTTAGAAAAAACTTAATAAAGATTCAAGGTATGGTAAGAAATACAATCATTATAATAAAGGCTCAACAAAAATATCAACAATCATTTTTTTCAATAGTTTTATTTTTCTTAAATGTTTATTCTTTATTTTTGAGTAATTAACTTTTTTTCCAAGTATTAAACATTACTTTAATATGTCAGATCTTTGTCTTTATTAATCAAAGTAATTTAATTGTTAATATTTGTTTAAATTTTAATTTAATTTAATTTTAATAAAACATATTAATAAATAAAACTGTGATAAATTAATAAATTTAATTTTAATTTAATTTAATTTTATTAAAAGCATATTAATAAATAAAACTTTGATATCATCTTACATAAATAAATAAATAAATAACCATTAAAATAATATCTCCAAAATGCATAATTATGTAAAAAGACATGGCATTGCACAACTACACATTTGAAAAGATAGATTCACATAAATTTGTGGAAACAGTACCTCATAGCCATAGCCAAAAGACACGGTACTGTTCACTTTATTTTTACGATCAACCTATCAACCACAGATATATATATTTTGTCGGTTTTAAATGAGCAGCATTCAGGAAATGGTGGATTCTTGTACGCAACTAAGAAGATCATGAAGCTAAGTTACTGCATAATGGAAATGTTTTGCAAGCAAGGAAGATGATAATTAGTATATGATAGAAAGGGTATGGTCACTTATTTTCTAACATTATGAGAAAGTCTTGGGTGTCAACAGCATCCATTTTCTTGTGACTGACGCAACGAATCTGTCTTAATCTGTGTGTTTGGACACAACGATTATGAATGACTTCAACTTGCAATAGTTGGTGATGAAAAGTCCAAGAGGCAAAATGATATGATAGAAAGAGTATAATTAGTATACGATAGAAAGAGTATGGTCACTTCTTTTGTAACATTATCAGAAAGTCTTGGGTGTCAACAACATCAATGAATGTGTCATTCATCCATGACATCGAAGTCTAAAAGTAAAAATGATACGAAATAAGAGAAGAAGTGGCAACCTTTCTTTAGGAAAATTTATGTCTTTCATCCGAAGTGTTTCCACCGAATTGGATATCAGTCACTTCAGCTTGCAATTGGCCGTGATGTGAAGTCCAAGTCCAAACGTAACGTGAGAAAATGATAAGAAATTAAAAACAACCTGAGCTGAACATCTTATGGTCGTTATTTCTTTATTAAATTGGATACGATTTTTTTTTAATTATAGTTTTATTTGAGTGATAGAATTTATTTATCATTACAAACAATCAATAAAATATATTTGATTCAATTAATTTTTCTATTTATTTTAAAGAATAACAATTGCAAATTTATGAGGCAGCGGAGCTAAGGTTTACGACGATCTCTGAAGGCAGAAGGATTGATGGCGAGCATGCCTACAAGTTTTGGGGGAGATCTTCAAGCCCCCCATACAAATTCTCATGTGGATCTTCGGATCGGGGCAATCCCGATTTTGTTGGAAGGAATGGGTGGAAAGGGAATGGGATCCCATGATTCATTTTCATCAGGGTCTTCTGCGGGGAGGAAGCCGGGACAATGCATCCCTAAAGCGGCCTCAATCCCCTCTATGCAAATTAGGTCTAGCAAGTTAAGGGAGCGGATCCAATTCATGTAGGATCATGCGCTCATCGACAAATTTGTGGGCATGCTTCCTTCGGAAAAAGTCCTAGTCTGGTGGATAAACTGAGCTTGGAAACCAAAAGGGCATTATGATCTCCAATTGGGTTCAAAGGGTTTTTTCACCATTTCCTAGGAAGACGATGGTACCCAAAATGGCCGCAACAGTAGCACGTGAGCGGAAAAAACAAAGTGACGCGCACGTGCATCCAAATGCGCGCATGCATCGCTGCTTCGGCAATGCCGAATTTCCACGTGGTCGAGCCCACATGGACAAAAGGGGCGCGCAGGCGTCATTGGCACGTACGCACAAAATGGCGCGCACACGTCAATGACGTGTGCACACCCCTATTTTTTATTAAAAAAAAGCAGAGCTCACGGGTTTGTCATTTTCGACAAACCCATGAGCACACAGAGCATCCCGCGAGCACACAGTGGCACCATTCGGTAGCGTCCCAGAGCACACCAATGCCAACAAATCGCCCTACACCTCATTGCCATCAATTTCTCCAGGTAGGTGCTTCTCAAAGCACAAATTTGTTGTTTTTTTTTTTTCCAATTGAATTTTAATTTTTAAAAACATTTACAATCCATTAAAAAACCAGGAAAATTTCATTGCAGGCCATTTACACCTAACAAGATGTCAAACACAGCTAAACCATCCGATGAAACCAATGAAACCCGACCTTCAGAAGACAACATAGGAACCGACAATGAACAGAATGAAAACCCCGAAGATCAATTACACCAAGATTTAAATCAATTGAGGGCACTAAGTAATGAATTGAACAGCACCAAGGAACCCTCTTGGGTTTCCTTGGCTTCATCACTGCAAAAAAGTATTGAATCAATCAATATTGCACACAGTGAGATAACAAACTTGAGCCAATACAGGGCTCGAATGAGGGAACACTACTCCACTAGGTTGTCCAAAGAGCAGATAAAAGACCTCAACATCACCAAAGCCCAGTTGTATAGCAAGTTTATAGTTCCTTCGACAGGATAGCCTCCAACTGTGATGAGGCCTCGGGTTTGCATGGACTGGTGCATTTACCAGCCATGGAGAGATAACTGGAGAAAGAGGTGGTTCATGGTGTTTGACAGGCCCCCGTGCAACAATTTGGAGGTCCCACAGTATTTCCTTTGGAAATTGTGGGTTGAGTTTGAGCTAGGGTACCATGTCAACTATTTTGACATCACTGAGTTTCAGGGTGTCAGTCTTGGCTCTGCCCAAGATCGACCTCAAGTGCACCGCAACCCACTTAGAGGACCTCCTGCACCCATGAGAGAGCCAAACCCCCCTCCCCAGCCACCCAGGTTTGGTAGCATCCTAGATGAGATTCATGACTCCGTTAGATGTGCCACACATGACTTGCTTAGATGTACCAAAATTGTGGCCATGTATTCCTAGAGCCAGGAGGACATCGATGAGACACAAATAGCTGCACAGCCTATGGGTGGTGGCTGGGACATGCTAGGTACAGGTGGAACCCAAGCGGGGCCCTCTAGTTCTGCTGGAACACGGCACATCGTTGTTCTCACTGAGGTCATTCTTGCCATGGTGATACGCAACATCATGCCACAGGGAGATTCATGGATAAGGTTTGCTATTGTTTTATTTAATGTTCAAGTATTTGTTGTATTTTATTTGATATTGTGTTGTTTAAAATATTTAACTTTGAATTACACATTGTTGACTTTATTTGTTTCAATGTACAGTTATTCGGGGCCGGGTCTCCATCCCCCAGGTGGCAAGATGTCGGTTCCTTTGACCTCGATGAAGCCATGGCAGCAGCAGAGGAGATTGCAACACCATACACACATGTAACATCTTTACTTTGAATAATTAGATCCTATTATTAGTAATTTGTGTTCAGTAATTACAAGTTAATTAGCACTGAGTAATTACCATATTATCATTGTATTTTACAGTAGTGTTTATCATATTGTCTAAAATATTTGAGAGTTATAAATTCATATAATCCAACCAAACAAAAATGAAACCTTATAAAACAAGAAAACGTAAGAAAACTAGAAACATTTGTCCATGTTCACTTTAGGAATCCTAGACCTCTAATGAGTATACAAATGGGAGAGAAATTTCCAAAATCTTTCATTCTTACTTGACCAATGATGATCCCACATCTGGGGTTTTGGTGATGCCCGCAGTGTCCTTCATCCTCAGACTAGCATCCAATGCTTGCTTGCTCTTCCTGTGTTTTACCAATGCCATGTGTGTTATTGTTGCTTTGCCATTTGTCACCATGTCATCCAAGTTATCTTTGCCATGTACTCTCCTTGTCCAAATCATCTTCAAATGACCACAGTATGGGTCATTTGACTCTTGGCTCAATAGGTGTGCCAATGGCTCCAATGCCCATCACTTTTTCCACCAAATCAACCTTTGCTGCCATGCCCTTATGCCATATGTTCTTCAAGCTTAAAATTTGAGAATATATTACCATGGTAATTATCACTTTCCCTCGTATTCTACAAATAGGTTCTTTTAATGGTAAAGGTGGTCAAATCACTTCTACGCTTCTGCTAACTTTGTTGCATCAATTGAGTTCACTGAGATGTTGTACTTGTCACTTTTGCATCCACCGAGACCAATAGGAAAACTATTTATTGCTATTAATTTTCACTACATTGTGCAAAACTCTCGGGAAAAAGAGAATCATAGTGGCCAAGCTTCTAGAAATTCAAGAACCCGATGTTTCTCATGTCCTTATTACCCTAGTTTATTATCACGGGATTTCCAATTTATTCTAATATTTGAGGCTGAAAGTAATCATACTACTACTCGTAGAACATGTTATTAGGAAAGACATATAAATATCGTAAAACAACTTATCACATGTATTGTCACTAAAGTTTTTGAAAATGATGTAAGGCCCATAAGGAAGAGCGTTAATCTTAGAAATATGGTCTATAGGGCCTTGCTATTATATTGATTCAAATACAACTTGGTAAAACATTTGGAATCAAGAATACTCATTTAACTCATTTCACTCAAGATTTCTATGATTTCAATCAAGTGATATCATTCTGACAACATAGCTATTCAATCAAGAACACATAATTATTATTCAATGCAAAAGAACATGGCACATTCAATCTTGTAAGTAATTTAATCATGAAAATTTTTTATCTTTCTTCCTTTTTCTAACGATCAACACTCTAAAGTGTATTAAATAACATGAACACTAAATTAATTGCTATTTAGCACCACTTTGCAAATTGAAACAATGAGATGCCATTTTATTTGATGATGTAAGTGTTATGGAAATAAAGGGACTCAAGGTCCTCACTCTAGGGATGCAAATACTTTTCCGCTGGGTGAATCAAGCTTGTATGAAACTACAAATCTATAAGAAGACATCAAAACCTAGGAACTCTTCATCAAGAACCCAAACACATTACATAGGTTTCTAAATCAAATTTGTAAATGGATATGAATTCCATTTGCTTATGAGGCACTGCACATCTCTATAGGGCCAACGGAAAAGCTCACCTACTCATGGGGATGACTCTAGTAAAGGAGAAGCTCACCATGTCACCTTGTTTAATTTTAATTTCATGCCATGCCACCTTCTATCCTTTCAGAATATTGAATATCAATGACAACTTTGCCCATCAAACAGTTCAAGCATAAATTGTCAACCTTCCTTGCCACATTATCTTCAATGAATGACCACATAATGGGTCATTTGTTCCTATCATGGGCCCAATCCATGGTGGGTCAAAGGACTCGATCCCCACAACCATGTTCTTTACCAAGTCTTGAACAAATGGACTATACCAATACAATAAAAACGTTATATAATATCCAAATCCCATCAAACCACTATCATCTAACTTGAATATAAATTAATTGCAGCCATGTTTTTTAAGTACTATCATTGGCATTGTGTTTGATATTGTTAATATTGTTTTTATAAATTCAGTCTAACAATTGTAGTGTTCGCACAGGTGTCCGCAGGCTCCAGCGAACAACCACCGCCATCGGGGACCAACAGTTCTCCACGTGCACATGTATCGTGTGTATTAAAGCATAAATTTAATTTCAAATATGATGACTTGTCCGTGTATATTTATATTTTTCTATATTAAACTATGAGGTTATAAATGTCTATGCAGGTGCGAGCACCTCGGCCTGCCAGTGTTGTTATTCCTCTCTCCTCGACCTTTCGGTCGGCCTATATGCCAGTTGTATCCCCTGGCATACATCCGCCATTCCCCAACCCCTTCCATCCAACCCCCCCTCCTATATAGCAGCACAGTTCCATCTATCTCCCCCTTATGTTTCATATCCAACTCCACCTCTGTATCAGTTTCCCATGTTCCCACCCTCTCCCATCTTACCATGGCACACCACCCATCCCTCTACCGCAACACAAACCTTGCCCCTCCTCACATTCCCCCACCACACTCGCTTCCCCTTCTAGGGTTCACCGATCCATACTACAGCCAGTTGGGATTTATAGCCCTAGACATGCATCTCCACTTTGCCCACCCCAGTCCATGCCTCCTTCTGCCACCCCCCTTCTTCCATTGTTCTCCCCAGTGGTGTAGCCACCATCGATGTGGCTACATCCTCCTCTTTACCGTCCACCCTAGCATCAGAGCAAGCTGTCCAGCCGATTGCTCCGTCCACCAGCCCCAAAGACCAGCTGATTGTGTTCACGGTGAGATTGACTAGTTTATGAAAATCTCATTCAATTTTAATGAAAATTACTATATGCATCTAGTTTTAGCATTTATCTGATTGTTCTAAATGTTGCAAGGTTGTTGATGTATATGTAACTTCGGAATGTATTTCATCTGTGTATTTTATATATATTTATTGTACCCTTATAAGAGATGTGGCATTCCTCTATAAGGAAGTGTCGTCATGTGGATTGACAAGTGTCGCAAGTGTGTGTACTTTCCGATGGGTTATTAGACCACCATGTGTGAAGTCGGCCCTGAAATATATATTATATTGTGGATGTAGCTAGACAAGTCGGCCCCATAAGGTCACTGGGCAAATAGGTTAGTATAAATAGAGATTAGGTGATCTCTATTTAGATCATTCGGGAAAGTACATCTCTCTCACTCAGAAAGTGGTGCACTAGTGAGGAGGAGGATCATCTGCTACTAGGAGACTATCTTAATGTATTTTTGGTTGTACTTTGGTTGAGCCACTGCTCTCTCTATCTTTGAGGAAGTTGTGGGGTTTTTCACCTTAGGGTTTTTCCCATGAAAACTCTGTGTCTCTTGTGTCTTATGCTTTTGATTCTTATGATGCTTGTCATGCTTATTGTGATTGTTATGCATTGATATACTGCACATGTTATTCTCTCAGAGAAGATCCTAGAGTATTGTGAATTAATGCTCAAAATTTAACATGGTATCAGAGCTAACCAGAGAAGAAGACATTTTGTAGTGACGGAAACTTGAGTTTCTTGTTTATTGGGTTTCTCTCTACATATTTTGGAAAAGAAGTATAGTAGATTGACTCTACTCATCAAGGCGCATCTATCTGTCCAATCAGAATTCAATTCCGAGCATTTTTAGATTTGGCCCTAAAAATTAGGGTTTCCACAAAAATAGGAATTTTTGAAATTTGAAGACATAGCTGGAAGGTCCTTGAAAAAATCGAAGTTTAGAGCTTTGGATCGAGATTTTTGGCTGGGTATATATCTAGGAAATTAAAACCCTAATTCAGGGCTCTCCCTAGTGAACCCGGGAGGACAAAAGGACAAATATGAAGGGTAAAGCTTTGCTGATCTCAAATTATGAATGCACCAGGCTGATTAGCTCATCAAGGCACATCTTTCTATCCTTTCAGAAATTTGAAATTCACATTTTGAATTTTTAGGGTTTTTTCGACAAACCCTAATCCAGGACGAGATCCAATTTTCAGCACTTCAAGTGGTAAGACCTAAATATTTTCTTGTGACTGACGCAACGAATCTGTCTTAATCTGTGTGTTTGGACACAACGATTATGAATGACTTCAACTTGCAATAGTTGGTGATGAAAAGTCCAAGAGGCAAAATGATATGATAGAAAGAGTATAATTAGTATATGATAGAAAGAGTATGGTCACTTCTTTTGTAACATTATCAGAAAGTCTTGGGTGTCAACAACATCAATGAATGTTCCATTCATCCATGACATCGAAGTCTAAAAGGAAAAATGATACGGAATAAGAGAAGAAGTGGCAACCTTTCTTTAGGAAAATTTATGTCTTTCATCCGAAGTGTTTCCACCGAATTGGATATCAGTCACTTCAGCTTGCAATTGGCCGTGATGTGAATTCCAAGTCCAAACGTAACGTGAGAAAATGATAAGAAATTAAAAACAACCTGAGCTGAACATCTTATGGTCGTTATTTCTTTATTAAATTGGATACAATTTTTTTTTAATTATAGTTTTATTTGAGTGATAGAATTTATTTATCATTACAAACAATCAATAAAATATATTTGATTCAATTAATTTTTCTATTTATTTTAAAGAATAACAATTGCAAATTTACGAGGCAGCGGAGCTAAGGTTTACGACAATCTCTGAAGGAAAAAGGACTCATGGCGAGCATGCTTGCAAGTTTGGGGGAGATCTTCAAGCCCCCCTACAAATTCTCATGTGGATCTTCGGATCAGGGCGATCCCGATTTTGTTGGAAGGAATGGGTGGAAAGGGAATGGGATCCCATGATTCATTTTCATCAGGATCTTCTGCGGGGAGGAAGCCGGGACAATGCATCCCTAAAGCGACCTCAATCCCCTCTATGCAAATCAGGTCTAGCAAGTTAAGGGAGCGGATCCAATTCATGTAGGATCATGCGCTCATCGACAAATTTGTGGGCATGCTTCCTTCAGAAAAAGTCCTAGTCTGGTGGATAAACTCAACTTGGAAACCAAGAGGGCATTATGATCTCCAATTGGGTTCAAAGGGTTTTTTCACCATTTCCTAGGAAGATGATGGTACCCAAAATGGCCGCAACAGTAGCGCGTGAGTGGAAAAAACAAAGTGACGCGCACGCGCATCCAAATGTGCGCATGCATCGCTGCTTCGGAAATGCCGAATGTCCACGTGGTTGAGCCCACATGGACAAAAGGGGCGCGTAGGTGTCATTGGCACATACGCACAAAATGGCACACACACGTCAATGACGCGTGCACACCCCTGTTTTTTATAAAAAAAAACAAAGCTCACAGGTTTGTCATTTTCGACAAACCCATGAGCACACAGAGCATCCCGCGAGCACACAGTGGCACCATTTGGTAGCGTCCCAGAGCACACCAATTCCAACAAATCGCCCTACACCTCATTGCCATCAATTTCTCCATGTAGGTGCTCCTCAAAGCACAAATTTGTTGTTATTTTTTTTTCCAATTCAATTTTAATTTTTAAAAACATTTACAATCCATTAAAAAACCAAGAAAATTTCATTGCAGGCCATCTACACCTAACAAGATGTCAAACACAGCTGAGTCATCCGATGAAACCAATGAAACCCGACCTTTAGAAGACAACATGAGAACCGACAATGAATAGAATGAAAACCCTGAAGATCAATTACACCAAGATTTAAATCAATTGAGGGCACTAAGTAATGAATTGAACAGCACCGAGGAACCCTCTCGGGTTTCCTTGGCTTCATCACTGCAAAAAAGTATTGAATCAATCAATATTACACACAATGAGATAACAAACTTGAGCCAATACAGGGCTCGAATGAGGGAACACTACTCCACTGGGTTGTCCAAAGAGCAGATAAAAGACCTCAACATCACCAAAGCCCAGTTGTATAGCAAGTTCATAGTTCCTTCGACGGGATAGCCTCCAACTGTGATGAGGCCTCGAGTTTGCATGGGTTGGTGCATTTACTAGCCATGGAGAGATAACTGGAGAAAGAGGTGGTTCATGGTGTTTAACAGGCCCCCGTGCAACAATTTGGAGGTCCCACAGTATTTCCTTCGGAAATTGTGGGTTGAGTTTGAGCTAGGGTACCATGTCAACTATTTTGACATCACTGAGTTTCAGGGTGTCGGTCTTGGCTCTGCCCAAGATCGACCTCAAGTGCACCGCAACCTACTTAGAGGATCTCCTGCACCCACGAGAGAGCCAAACCACCCTCCTCAGCCACCCGGGTTTGGTAACATCCTAGATGAGATTCATGACTCCGTTAGACATGCCACACATGACTTGCTTAGATGTACCAAAATTGTGGCCATGTATTCCTAGAGCCAGGAGGACATCGATGAGACACAGACAACTGCACAGCCTATGGGTGGTGGCCGGGACATGCCAGGTACAGGTGGAACCCAAGCGGGGCCTTCTAGTTCTGCTGGAACACGGCACATCGTTGTTCTCACTGAGGTCATTCTTGCCATGGTGATACGCAACAGCATGCCACAGGGAGATTCATGGATAAGGTTTGCTATTGTTTTATTTAATGTTCAAGTATTTGTTGTATTTTATTTGATATCGTATTGTTTAATATATTTAACTTTGAATTACACATTGTTGACTTTATTTGTTTCAATGTATAGTTATTTGGGGTCGGGTCTCCATCCCCCAGGTGGCAGGACATCGGTTCCTTTGACCTCGATGGAGCCATGGCAGCAACAGAGGAGATTGCAGCACCATACACACATGTAACATCTTTACTTTGAATAATTAGATCCCGTTACTAGTAATTTGTGTTCAGTGATTACAAGTTAATTAGCACTGAGTAATTACCATATTATCATTGTATTTTAGAGTAGTGTTTATCATATTGTCTAAATTATTTGAGAGCTATAAATTCATATAATCCAACCAAACAAAAATGAAACCTTATAAAACATGAAAACCGAAGAAAACTAGAAACATTTGGCCATGTTCACTTTAGGCATCCTATACCTCTAATGAGTATAAAAATGGGAGAGAAATTTCCAAAATCTTTCATTCTTACTTGACCAATGATGATCCCAGATCTGGGGTTTTGGTGATGCCCGTAGTGTCCTTCATCCTCAGACTACCATCCAATTCTTGCTTGCTCTTCCTGTGTTTTACTAATGCCATGTATGTTATTGTTGCTTTGCCATTTGTCACCATGTCATCCAAGTTATCTTTGTCATGTACTCTCCTTGTCCAAATCATCTTCAAATGACCACAGTATGGCTCATTTGACTCTTGGCTCAATAGGTGTGTCAATGGCTCCAATGCCCATCACTTTTTCCACCAAATCAACCTTTGCTGCCATGCCCTTATGCCATATGTTCTTCAAGCTTAAAATTTGAGAATATATTACCATGGTAATTATCACTTTCCCTCGTATTCTACAAATAGGTTCTTTTAATGGTAAAGGTGGTCAAATCACTTCTACGCCTCTGCTAACTTTGTTGCATCAATTGAGTTCACTGAGATGTTGTACTTGTCACTTTTGCATCCACCGAGACCAATAGGAAAACTATTTATTGCTATGAATTTTCACTACATTGTGCAAAAATCTCAGGAAAAAGAGAATCATAGTGGCCAAGCTTCTAGAAATTCAAGAACCCGATGTTTCTCATGTCCTTATTACCCTAGTTTATTATCACGAGATTTCCAATTTATTCTAATATTGGAGGCTGAAAGTAATCATATTACTACTCCTAGAACATGTTATTAGGAAAGACATATAAACAACGTAAAACAACTTATCACATGTATTGTCACTAAAGTTTTTGAAAACGATGTAAAGCCCATAAGGAAGAGTGTTAATCTTACAAATATGGTCTATGGGGCCTTGCTATTATCTTGATTCAAATACAACTTGGTAAAACATTTGGCATCAAGAATACTCATTTAACTCATGTCACTCAAGGTTTCTATGATTTCAATCAAGTGATATCATTCTGACAACATAGCTATTCAATCAAGAACACATAATTACTATTCAATGCAAAAGAACATGGCACATTCAATCTTGTAAGTAATTTAATCATGAAAAATATTTATCTTTCTTTCTTTTTCTAACGATAAACACTCTAAAGTGTATTAAATAACATGCACACTAAATTAATTGCTATTTAGCACCACTTTGCAAATTGAAACAATGAGATGCCATTTTATTTGATGATGTAAATGTTATGGAAATAAAGGGACTCAAGATCCTCACTCTAGGGATGCAAATACTTTTCCGTTGGGTAAATCAAGCTTGTAGGAAACTACAAATCTATAAGAAGACATCAAAACCTAGGAACTCTTCATCAAGAACCCAAACACATTACATAGGTTTCTAAATCAAATTTGTAAATAGACATGAATTCCATTTGCTTATGAGGCACTGCACATCTCTCTAGGGCCAAAGGAAAAGCTCACCTACTCATGGGGATGACTCTAGTAAAGGAAAATCTCACCATGTCACCTTCTATGCCCTGTCACCTTGTTTAATTTTAATTTCATGCCATGCCACCTTCTATCCTTTCAGAATATTGAATATTAATGACAACTTTGCCCATCAAACAGTTCAAGCATAAATTGTCAACCTTCCTTGCCACATTATCTTCAATGAATGACCACATAATGGGTCATTTGTTCCTATCATGGGCCCAATCCATGGTGGGTCAAAGGACTCAATCCCCACAACCATGTTCTTTACCAAGTCTTGAACAAATGGACTACACCAATACAATAAAAACGTTATATAATATCCAAAGCCCATCAAACCACTATCATCTAACTTGAATATAAAATAATTGCAGTCATGTTTTTTAAGTACTATCATTGGCATTGTGTTTGATATTGTTAATATTGTTTTTATAAATTCAGTCTAACAATTGTAGTGTTCGCACATGTGTCCGCAGGCTCCAGCGAACAACCATCGCCACGAGGGACCAACAGTTCTCCACGTGCACATGTATCGTGTGTATTAAATCATAAATTTAATTTCAAATATGATAACTTGTCCGTGTATATTTATATTTTTCTATATTAAACTATGAGGTTATAAATGTCTATGTAGGTGCGAGCACCTCGGCCTGCCAGTGTCACTATTCCTCTCTCCCCAACCTTTCGGTCACCCTATATGCCAGTTGTATCTCCTGGCATACATCCCCCTTTCTCCAACCCCTTCCATCATGACCCCCCTCCTATATAGCAACACAGTTCCATCTAGCTCCCCCTTATGTTTCATATCCAACTCCACCTCCGTATCAGTTTCCCATGTTCCCACCCTCTCCCATCTAACCATGGCACACCACCCATCCCTCTACCGCAACACAAACCTTGCCCCTCCTCACATTCCCCCACCACACTCGCTTCCCCTTCCAGGGTTCCCCGATCCATACCATAGCCAGCTGGGATTTATAGCCCTAGACATGCATCTCCACTTTGCCAACGCCAATCCATGCCTCCTTCTGCCACCCCCCCTTCTTCCATTGTTCCCCCCAGTGGTGTATCCACCATTGATGTGGCTACATCCTCCCCTTTACCATCCACCATAGCATCGGAGCAAGCTATCCAGCCGACTGCTCCATCCACCAGCCCCAAAGACCAGCTGATTGTGTTCACGGTGAGATTGACTAGTTTATGAAAATATCGTTCAATTTTAATGAAAATTACTATATGCATCTAGTTTTAGCATTTATCTTATTGTTCTAAATGTTGCAAGCTTGTTGATGTATATGTAACTTCGGAATGTATTTCATCTGTGTATTTTATATATATTTATTGTACCCATATAAGAGATGTGTCATTCCTCTATAAGGAAGTGTTATCATGTGGATTGACAAGTGTCGCAAGTGTGTGTACTTGCCGATGGGTTATTAGACCACCATGTGTGGGGTCGGCCCTGAAATATATATTATATTGTGGATGTACCTAGCTAGACAAGTCGGCCCCATAAGGTCACTGGGCAAACAGGTTAGTATAAATAGAGATCAGGTGATCTCTATTTAGATCATTCGGAAAAGTACATCTCTCTCGCTCAGAAAGTGGTGCACTAGTGAGGAGGAGGATCATCTGCTACTAGGAGACTATCTTAGTGTATTTTCGGTTGTACTTTGGTTGAGCCATTTCTCTCTCTATCTCTAAGGAAGTTGTGTGGTTTTTCACCTTAGGGTTTTTCCCACAGAAACTTTGTGTCTCTTGTGTCTTATGCTTTTGATTCTTGTGATGCTTGTGATGCTTATTGTGATTATTATGCATTGATATACTGCACATGTTATTCTCTTAGAGAAGATCCTAGAGTATTGTGAATTAATGCTCAAAATTTAACATGGTATCAGAGCTAACCTAAGAAGAAGACATTTTGTAGTGACGGAAACTTGAGTTTCTTGTTTATTGGGTTTCTCTCCACATATTTTGGAAAAGAAGAATAGTAAATTGACTCTACTCATCAAGGCGCATCTATCTGTCCAATCAGAATTCAATTCCAAGTATTTTCAGATTTGGCCCTAAAAATTAGGGTTTCCACAAAAATAGGAATTTATGAAATCTGAAGACATAGCTAGAAGCTCCTTGAAAAATTCGAAGTTTAGAGCTTTGGATCAAGATTTTTGGTTGGGTAGATCTCCAGGAAGCTCAAACCCTAATTTAGGGCTCTCCCTAGTGAACCTGGGAGGAGAAAAGGACAAATCTAAAGGGTAAAGCTTTGCTGATCTCAAATTATGAATGCACCAGGCTGATCAACTCATCAAGGTGCATCTTTCTATCCTTTCAGAAATTTGAAATTCACATTTTGAATTTTTAGGGTTTTTTCGACAAACCCTAATCCAGGACCAGATCCAGTTTTCAGCACTTCAAGTGGTAAGACCTAAATATTTTCTATTTCCATTTGAGGTACTCTTTAAGATGTCTCACCACACCAAGCTTGACGATAAGCTTGGAGGGGCTGATAACTTTCGAGCTTGAAAGTATATGATTGGGTTAATCCTGGAAGAGAATGAGTTGGACTCATATATAAAAGAAGACATCCCTATCCCAGAAGATGAAGAGGCTAAAGTATTGCATAAGAAGAACTTGGTCAAGGCAAAGAGAATCATTGCTAATTCTATCAAAGACCATCTCATACCCCATGTGTCTTCTCTAAAGACACCCAAAGAGATGTTTGACTCTTTGACCAAGCTATTTGAAGGGAAGAACATAAATCGGAAGATGACCCTACGGAACCAATTGAAAGGGGTAAAGTTTCAGAATGGAGAAACCATTCAATCTTATTTTTCAAGAGTCTCCCAGATCAAGGAACAACTAGAAGTAGTGGATGAAATGGTAGAGAATGGTGAAGTTGTCATGACCACTTTGAATGGTTTACCTAGGTCATGGGACTCCTTCATTCAAGGAATCTGTGCAAGGAAGAAGTTGATTTCCTTCAGTAGACTACGGGAAGAATGCTCACAAGAAGAAGCAAGGCTTGTGGCACACGAAGAAAAGATGGGGAATGAAGATCAAGCTCTCAAAACTCACACCAAGAAAGGGAAGTCCAAGAGAGAGTCATCTCACTCCAAGAAATATTCACATCACTTCAAAGAAAGAAGAATATGCTTCACCTATAATGAGAAAGGACATATTGCCATAAATTGTCCTAAGAACAAGAAGGACAACAACAACTCCACCAAGAAGAAGAAGGGCAGCAAAGGAAGATTTCATGCTCATGCTGCCGAGGATGATGAACCACCCAAGAAGAAGGCTAGGGAAGAAAGTAATGATAACTCATCAAGTGAAGAAGAGTATGTTTTGATCTCTGCTCTCACAGGTACCATCTCCCATGGTTGTAATGATTGGTTGATTTATAGTGGGGCTTCCAAGCACATGACTGGGTTTAAGGAATCTTTTGTGAATCTATCTAAACATGAATCACCCCATAAGGTGAAACTTGGGGATGATTATCTAGTGGTGAAGCCTCCTACAACCTAGATTCTGGAAAATCTTTGAAGATGAAAGAAGTTCTTTATGTACCTGGACTCAAGAAGAACTTACTCTCCATCTCTGCTTTGGATGCAAAAGGCATGAGGGTTTCATTTGTGGATGGCCAAGTCCTAATGTGGCCAAATGGAAAGAAATAGATGATGCAGTAGTGATTGGAGAGCAAGAGGGAGGTTTGTATAAATTGAAGGGACAACCTAAACATGCCATGGTACATGAATCCATGGAGCCAAGTGAACTTTGGCATAGAAGACTTGCTCATATGCACTATAGAGAACTTCCAATTGCAAGCAAGGTTGTACAGGGCCTTCCTGAAATCAAGACAAAACATGAAGGTGTTTGCAAAGAATGTGCAAAAGGTAAGAACATTAAGAAGGCTTTTCCAAGTAGTGAAAGCAAGGCAAAAGACATCCTGGAAATCATCCACTCAGATGTATGTGGTCCTATGTCATCCAGTTCTCTAAGTGGGTATGTTTACTATGTCTCATTTATTGATGACTTATCGAGGAAGACTTGGGTATACTTCTTGAAGAACAAAGATGAGGTGTTTGATAAGTTTAAGGAATTCAAAACCTTGATGGAGAATCAAATTGACAAGAAGATCAAAACATTCAGATCTGACAATGGTGGAGAATTCACTTTAGGTGACTTCAAGAAGCTTTGCAGTGATTCATGGATTAAGAGGGAGTTGACTACAAGAGCAATGCTCCATGACCAGGATCTACCTATGCATCTATGGGTAGAAACAGCTAGAACAATTGTATATGTGCATAACAGAACACCCCACAAGATATTGGACAACAAGACACCAGAAGAGGTCTTTTCTGGTAAGAAACCTGAAGTCAGCCATCTCAGAATATTTGGTTATCCAGTATTCACTCATGTCCTAAAGGAAAAGAGGACCAAACTAGATACTTCAGGAAAGAAGGGTATCTTTGTGGGTTACAGTGAAAGCTCGAAGGCTTACAGAATATACTTTCCAGGGTTCAAGAAGATTGATGTCAGCAGGGATGTGACATTTGATGAAAACTTAGCATTCATCAAATCAAGGAAGGCACAGATCGAAGCTTATGAAGAACCTAAGGAAATAAGATTTCAAGACACTACCATGACTAAAGCAGTTCCAGAAGTTGTTCGTGAGTTTGAAGATCTGCAAGAACCTGTAGATCCACCCCGTGAGGATAACTCTCACAAGAGGAAACCTACATGGGCTAGAGAGATCATTCAAGATGCAGAAAGATTTGGCATTCCAGAAGAGGAAAACAGAGCAAAGAAGAGAACTAGATCACATACCAGTTATGTTGCTTTACTCTATGACATTATGAACAAAGAGCCTTCCAGTTATGAAGAAGCAGCAGAAAAGAAATAATGGAAGGATGCCATGGTTGAGGAATATAAATCAATGATGAAGAATGATGTTTGGGATGTTGTCCCAAGACCTAAAGAGAAGTCTGTTGTGACTTCCAAATGGATTTACAAAATGAAGCATGTTGCAGATGGCAGTGTGGAGAAATACAAGGCAAGATTCGTAGCTCATGGCTTCTTTCAGAAAGAGGGAATAGATTATGAAGAAACTTTTGCACCTATAGCCAGGTATACTTCCATCAGAACAGTACTTGCCCTGGCTGCAGCCATGAAATGGAAAATACACCAGATGGATGTCAAGACTGCTTTCTTGAATGGTGTAGTTGAAGAGGAAGTATATGTGGAGCAGCCACTCAGTTTTGAAATACATGACAGGGAGTCATATGTGTGCAGATTGAAGAAATCCTTGTATGGCTTGAAACAAGATCCCAGAACTTGGTATGGTAGGATGGACAGTTTCATATCTAGTTTGGGCTTTACCAAGAGTAAAGCGGATTCCAACCTTTACTACAAGGTTGAAGAAGGGAATCGTGTGGTTCTACTCCTGTATGTGGATGATTTACTTGTAACAGGAGATGACAGATTGATTGCAGATACTAAGAGGAAGCTTGCTGCTGAGTTCAATATGAAAGATTTGGGAATGATGCATTATTTACGAGGTATGGAGGTGTGGCAGAGTGCAGGTGGGATCTTCCTTGGTCAAGGGAAGTACACAGTAGATATCCTGAAGAGATTCGGGATGATGGATTGCAAGGCCATGGCCACACCTATGGCATCGAATTTGAAGCTTCTATGTGATGCTTCATCTGAGACGGTTGATGTCTCTATGTATCGTCAGATGATTGGGTCCTTGATGTACCTGACGAACACGAGACCGGACATTTTCTTTGCTGTGAACACATTGAGCCAGTTCCTGACGGATCCGAGGAGTGTTCACCTGGTTGCTATAAAGCATGTTCTGAGGTACCTGAAGGGTACAGTGGATTATGGGCTCAAGTATGAAGCGAATCAAAAGTTTAACCTGCAGGGTTATGTTGATTCGGATTGGGCTGGTAGTGCTGCAGATAGGAAGAGCACATCTGGGTGTTGCTTCAGTATGGGATCAGGTGTGATCTCTTGGTTTAGCAGGAAGCAGTCCTATGTAGCACTGAGTACAGCTGAGGCAGAGTATGTTGCAGCCTGTTGAGCTAGTTGTGAGGCAGTATGGCTACGGAAGCTACTGTCTGATTTATTTGATCTCTCGTTGGATGCTACTGGTATCTTCTATGATAACCAGAGTTGTGTGAAGCTGTCCAAGAATCCAGTGTTTCATGACAAGTCGAAACACATAGAGATCAAATATCACTATATCAGGGATATGGTGCAGAGAGGAGCTGTGAAGCTCTTATATGTTGCGACAGACGAGCAGATTGCAGATGTGCTGACGAAGCCACTAGCCAGGGTGAAGTTCGAGTACTTCAGGGAGAGGCTTGGTGTTCTTCAGATCGAGGACACTTCGAGGAAGAAGTGATGGACACATTTGTTGAAGCCATTCCAAGCATGTTGGCAGGAGGATCCTTCACATGGCTGTGGATGTAAGCGCCAGATGATGAGCATCAGGATGATGTTCTGGTTTCTGCTTTGTATGATCAGTTGGATCATTTTTATGTATGTATGTATGCATCATGTTGGATGCTGGATATGATCAATTGGATCATTTATATGTATGTACGCATCATGTTGGATGTTGGATATGATCGGTTGGATCATGTGTATGTATTTTGTATATGCATCATGTTGGATGCTTGGACCATGTATCTGTATATGTATCAGGTGGATACATTGTATGGTATATTGATATGTATCAGGTATGATCAGGTAGATCATGTATGTTGATGGATACATTGTGTGGATCATGTATCTATGTATCAGATGGATACACTGTGTATGATGATATGTATCAGGTAGATACTTGGTGTGCATCAGATGGATGCATTGTATGATCAGGGTGATCGTGGATGACGAGCTTCTCCAGATGACATGCAGTAGGATGTTGCAGTGATGATGATCATGTGTACATCAGGTTGATGTATGATGAGTATTAGATGATACTTTGTGGTCGTGGATTAGGTTGTGCAGATGAGCATGTCTGGGAGATCCTATAGGTCAGAGTTGCATACCCATAACAACCTGGGATGCTATTTCGAGACATTGCTCTGGGAGGAGATGTAATTTGTGCCTTGGGAGATCTTCAGGTCGGAGTTGTGTACCCGTAACATCCTGAGATGCTCTTGCGAGGTTTTGTCCTATGGCATGTAATTTGCTCCTGGGAGATCTGGACAGGATGGAAAAGGCCTCAGATGCTTCACCCAGGTTTTTCCATGACCACATGTAATTTTCTCCTGTGAGATCTGGACAGGATGAAAAAGGCCTCAGATGCTTCAGCCAGGTTTTTTGGTGGACCACATGTAATGTGCTCCTAGGAGATCCAATAGGTAGAGATGTGTGCTCGTAACAACCTGGGATGCTTCAACCAGGTTTTGTGGTGAGATCACATGTAATGTACTCCTAGGAGATCCAATAGGTAGAGCCGTGTGCTCATAACAGCCTGGGATGCTTCAACCAGGTTTTGTGATGGGTCACATGTAATGTGCTCCTGGGAGATCCTATAGGTAGAGCTGTGTGCTCGTAATAGCCTGGGATGCTACAGCCAGGTTTTGTGACGCACGTAATAAGTCCTGATAATTCCACAGTATGGCCAGTGATGATGAAGACTTGCAGGAGGTGGGCCTACATCCAGTATGAAAAAGGACTGGCTCTGTAGAACTTCCTATGAAGAGTAGATTCAGAGGTTGGTTGAGATAGCAGCAGCAGTGACGATGATGATGACGATGCATTGATGACGATGATCCCGAGAAGAAGACTTGTCTAGCAGATCTATGTCGAGAAATACCTTCCTAGTTAAGAGGGAGTGTTGATGTATATGTAACTTCGGAATGTATTTCATCTGTGTATTTTATATATATTTATTGTACCCTTATAAGAGATGTGTCATTCCTCTATAAGGAAGTGTCATCATGTGGATTGACAAGTGTCACAAGTGTGTGTACTTGCCGATGGGTTATTAGACCACCATGTGTGGGGTTGGCCCTGAAATATATATTATATTGTGGATGTACCTAGCTAGACAAGTCGGCCCCATAAGGTCACTGGGAAAACATGTTAGTATAAATAGAGATCAGGTGATCTCTATTTAGATCATTCGGAAAAGTACATCTCTCTCACTCAGAAAGTGGCGCACTAGTGAGGAGGAGGATCATCTGCTACTAGGAGACTATCTTAGTGTATTTTTTGTTGTACTTTGGTTGAGCATTGCTCTCTCTATCTCTGAGGAAGTTGTGTGGTTTTTCACCTTAGGGTTTTCCCCACAGAAACTCTGTGTCTCTTGTGTCTTATGCTTTTGATTCTTGTGATGCTTGTCATGCTTATTGTGATTGTTATGCATTGATATACTGCACATGTTATTCTCTCAGAGAAGATCCTAGAGTATTGTGAATTAATGCTCAAAATTTAACAAAGGTGGCATTGCCGAGAGACTAGGATCATGGAGGAGGGAGACCCCCTCACAACTTACAGTCTCGCATGCGGTGAGTTATCCCAGATTTGAAAACTATTTTTATTTTGAAATTATGTTTTATACTTGTATAATTGCTAGGAAAAGTTGGCATATTATTGTTGTCGTTTCAGGGCTCAGGGGGACGTGCTTCAAGACGCCGGAAGGACCCAGCTTCCTCTAGCACGAAGAAGAGGAAGATCGATTTTGGAGATGCACCTAGGAGCTCCGAGGGTGCACAGGAGGATTGAGAGACCCTCTTATGTACACTAGCCACGATGTGGCATTTTCGGCATGAGTTGCCATATTTTGTATAGGGCACCATCGGCCATATTTTGTATAGGGCACGATTTTCCTTTTTTTCTATGGGGCACGAGTTGCCATTATATAGAGGCTAGGAACGATGATCCAATTTTCCAAAAAGTGTACATGATTGGATCATTTTTGCATATTAATAGATGGATCTGCACTTGTGTATATGAGTTTGTTTTTTATTACATTTTTGCATACATGATTTTATCTTCAGTAAGAATGTTATGGAAAAGTTCTCACATACATATAGATGTTATTTCTAGACACCAATTGACCTCATGAGTATGAGTCCCTTGTATTTGAATGGGCCTTGCATCTTTTACTTTCAGCAACAACATGCCTAGCCAAGCAAACTAAGGAGTTATATTTACATTACAAAGTGTTGTGAATTTAGGGATACAAAAAAATATATAGGAGATGATGACTTCTTCCATACTTATCCTTGTAATGGTTATAATAGTCAATTCTAACAAGCATTGCATCATATATTATATCAAATTAACCTAGATATATGAGAAGTTCATATGTGTGCTTGGATGGAAGGGTTAACCATATCACTTGAATTAGTTCAAACATGAGGGGTGTGCATAGGTGCAATTGGATTGAGCAATCAAAGAGAATTGTTAATGTAGTTACATATGGATCGTTCTTTGTGTGTTAGTATGTGCCTTTAATGAAAGCATGGTTAATGTGTTGAACTACTACTTGCACAAGTTGGCATAGACCCTTAGTGTTGATAATGTTTTCAATGTTTTGGTAATATTGATAATCACTCTTTGCAATTTAAGTATCTTAGATTTTTTGAGGTTAAGACACTTATTGAACATAGTCAACTCAATGGTTCAAGACATCATTTTACCCCATGATCCATGGAAGATTCATTGGAGTCATATGAACCTCGTTGTCATCACCTCAACCATGGTCCCTCTCTTTAGATCCCTCTCTTTAGCAATGCATAAATTATATCTTCTACCTCTACTAGAACCCTTATGGCCTTTCCCTTCAAAACAACCCAAACTCCATTCAACCCCCTCTTTATCATCACCAAGAACCTCCTTCCTAGATATTAAATAATATCTATTACCCACTTTTCCAGTAATACAATGATTTTGAGAATTCTCAACCATACCCATGACCAATAACCTTTTTGTATCCACTCAAAGGAGCCAAAGGATAAATATATATTTTCCTTAGGGTATAACTTTGTAGCTTGGGTGTTGGAGCCTAAATACCCCATCCCACCACCCAATGCCCAAACCTCACTATTTAGAGAATGGTTTTGATAAGAGAAATGAAAACTTATCTTCCATCCCATGGATCTTCCAAGTAATCTAATGTGTCCTCATACTGATCCATAGAAAACCAACCTAAGGTATACCTATATTAGCATACTATCAACATCATATACTCATTTCTATGTCCACTAATAAATGACATATCGTGTTGAAATCAATACAAGTTTTATGCAAAGGTAGATATATCCATTCATTAATCTTCTATCGAAACATTGTCAAACACCAAAAGAAAATAAAAAAATAAACTGAATTCAAAATAACCCTCAGAGCCAATGAAAACCTTGTTTGGCACTAAAGATTGCCACCAATTAAACTAAAGTATTACTTGACATATACATTGAATTTCATGAATGATTATTTATTCATTTCAAATCTAAGTATCAATGTTCTTGAAACTATAGTGTCCATGTCCAACAACAGAATGACAAATAAATCGATTACGGGTTCTAAATTAAGCATGAAGGCCATATACGATCCATAACAAGAAATAAATGCTTGTGTAGATGCCAAAAATAAACACGTCGGAATTAAACTTCAACCATACCCATAAAACATGCATTTACTAGCATAAATAATCACATGCATAATCATAGCAGCATTGCAAATTCAAATAACAGTGAATAACCGATCAAGCACATATTGTATACAAAATAATACTTATCTAGAACAAAGATCCACACAATTGCTTGTGTCAGTGCAATTTTCCACCCAACTGTAGGTACTCTTGTTGATGCAAGGAATTACTTCTTTGCATAACAATTTTGAATTTTATCTGGATAAGATACAATCGTTGGGATTATCACCCTAGTTTATATCCTATTTACAATATTCACAATTTAAAAAGAGAAAATAAAATCTGTGAGAGGAAATAATTAATAAATGTAAAAGAAATCATATATAACAAGTTTTTGCAATAAAATTAAATATGAAAATCAAGAAAGAGAATAAAAAACAAACATTTCAAGATTCATATTTGAGAAATAAATAAGCTGATTTTATTGATAATAACTCTGAGTTACAAATTGAAAGACCCTCTTTTCCCACTTATGCGAAAGTGAGGACCAAAAGAACTCTTAAGGTTCTTGGGTGACATCATTTTACCCCATGATCCATGGAAGATTCATTGGAGTCATATGAACCTCGTTGTCATCACCTCAACCATGATCAAGACACAAAGATCCATCCTTAGTAGTCAAAACCTCATGTTGGCACCCATATCACACTCAGAGATAAAAAATTATTTTAAAGGGCATGGCTGGGGGTTGGGGGAATCTTGATGGATAATATCCTTAAAACATTTATATTCGATTTGAGGCCTCATATGTCCTCACCTTATCCTTGTGAATACCTAAAGACCCATCCTTAGTGCATAAAACCTCCAAATGGAATCCATATCCGAAACAAAGGCCATGTATCCCATTTAGAGAACTTGTTTAGTGATTCAAGGACTTGTTCAAGGCTCATGAGCATGCAGATATTCATTTAGGTTCAATTTCCTTCTATACCTCTAGCCCTAACCCTCACCCAAACCCTAGCACTAAACCATCTTCTTCATCCTCACAATCACCATCACCATAACCATCACCATCATCATCATCATCATCATCAACGTCTTCATCATCACCACCATCTTCATAATCATCATTAACTCTAACCCTAACCCTAAGTCAATTTCCTTCTATAACTCTATCCTTAACCCTCACCCAAACCATAACACTAAACCATCTTCTTCATGACCACCATCACCATCACTATCACCATCACCATCAACGTCTTCATCATCACCACCATCTTCATCATCATCATTGACTCTAACTCTAAACCTAATTCAATATACTTCTATAACTCTAGCCCTAACCCTCACCCAAACCCTAGCACTAAACCATCTTCTTCACCATCACCATCACCATCACCATCACCATCACCATCATCAACAACATCTTCATCATCACCACCATCTTGATCATCATCATTAACTCTCTCTAACCCTAATTCAATTTCCTTTTATAACTCTAGCCCTAACCCTAACCCAAACCCTAGCACTAAGCCATCTTCTTCATCATCACCATCACCATCATCATCATGTATTCATCATCATCACCATCTTCATCATCATTGTTAACTCTAACTCTAACCCTAATTCAATTTCCTTCTATAACTCTAGCCCTAGCCATCACCCAAACCCTAGCACTAAACCATCTTCTTCATCCTCACCATCACCATCACCATCATCATCAATGTCTTCATCATCATCACCATCTTCATCATCTTCATTAAATCTAACTCTAACCCTAATTCAATTTCCTTCTGTAACTCTAGCCCTAACCCTCACCCAAACCCTAGCACTAAACCATCTTCTTCATCCTCACCATAACCATCACCATCATCATCAATGTCTTCATCATCACCAGCATCTTCATCATCATCATTAACTCTAACTCTAACCCTAATTCAATTTCCTTCTATAACTCTAGCCCTAACCCTCACCCAAACCCTACCACTAAGCCATCTTCTTCATCATCGCCATCACCATCACCATCACCATCATCATCATGTCTTCGTCATCATCACCATCTTCATCATCATTGTTAACTCTAACTCTAACCCGAATTCAATTTCCTTCTATAACTCTAGCCCTAACCCTCACCCAAACCCTGGCACTAAACCATCTTCTTCATCATCACCATCACCATCACCATCACCATCTTCATCATCACCACCATCTTCATCATCATCATTAACTCTAACTCTAACCCTAATTCAATTTCCTTCTATAACTCTAGCGCAAACCCTCACCCAAACCCTAGCACTAAACCACCTTTTTCATCATCACCATCACCATTACCATCACCATCACCATAATCATTAACGTCTTCATCATCACCACCATCTCCATCATCATCATTAACTCTAACTCTAACCCTAACTCTAACTCTAACTCTAACTCTAACTCTAGGTTCCTCATCAACATCTCCAACATTATCATCTTCTTCATCATCATCATCTTCATCACCATCACCATCACCATCACCATCATCATCACCATCACCATCATCATCAACGTCTTCATCATCATCACCATCATCATCATCACCATCATCATCATCATACGTGCCCAGTGGATGATTTTCCAAAGTTGACCCCCATGTGCAAAAATTGCACACTCCCTTACTAAGCAAAACCCTAGTTTCCAAGATGGACGTACAAGATGACACCGGGGCCATGAGACAGGAGGAGAGGGGGACCCCTGACACTATCCCGGCTTCCTGAATCCAACAGAGTCGATGGTTTGTCGATCCGAGCCACGGTCGTCATTCTATGGTTCATTCCGTCTTGCATCCAAAAGGCCTTCATGGACACTTGCTGGATACCCGCCGGGGGCATAGAACTCCAACCGTGCAACAAAACCGGGTTTCAGGGAGTCTTGCAGGTGTGTCCAGGCAGGTTCCGGATGGGAACGCTAGCCATACCTGCCCAATGGATGATTTTCCAAAGTTGACCCCCGTGTGCAAAAATTGCACATTGAGAAAAACCCTAGTTTCCAAGATGGACGTACAAGATGACACTGGGGCCACGAGACTGGAGGCGAGGGGCACCCATGGCACTATCCTGGTGTCCTGAATCCAATGGAGTCCACGATTTGTCGATTCGAGCCACGGTCGTCATTCTATGGCTCGTACCGTCTCCCATCCAAAAGGCCTTCAGGGACACTTGGTGGATACCTGCCGAGGGCATAGAACTCCAACTGTGCAACAAAACCGGGTTCTGGGGAGTCTTGCAGGTGTGTCTAGGCAGGTTTTGGCTGGCCACACTAGCCATACCTTCCTAGTCGATGATTTTCCAAAGTTGACCCCCGTGTACAAAAATTTCACACTCCCTTACTGAGCAAAACCCTAGTTTCCAAGATGGACATACAAGATGACACCGGGGCCATGGGACCGGAGGAGAGGGGCACCCCTGGCACTATCCCGGCATCCTGAATCCAATGGAGTCGATGGTTTGTCGATCCAAGCCACAGTTGTCATTCTATGGCTCATTCTGTCTCACATCCAAAAGGCCTTCAAGGACCCCTGTTGGATACCTGCCGGGGGCATAGAACTCCAACTGTGAAAAAAAACCGAGTTCCGGGGAGTCCTGTAGGTCTGTCTAGGTAGGTTCTAGTTGGGAACGCTAGCCAAACCTGCCCAGTCAACGATTTTCCAAAGTTGACCCACGTGTGCAAAAATTATACACTCCCTTACTCAGCAAAACCCTAGTTTCCAAGATGGACATACAAGATGACACCGGGGCCACAGGACCGGAGGAGAGGTGCACTCCTGGCACTATCCCGGCGTCCTGAATCCAATGGAGTCGACAGTTTGTCGATCCAAGCCACGGTTGTCATTCTATGGCTCGTTCTGTCTCGCATCCAAAAGGCCTTCATAGACACCTGCTCGATACCTGTTAGGGGCATATAACTCCAACCATGAAACAAAACTGAGTTCCGGGGAGTACTGTAGGTGTGTCAAGGAAGGTTCCAGCTGGGAATGCTAGCCATACCTACCCAGTCGATTATTTTCCAAAGTTGACCCCCGTGTGCAAAAATTGCACACTTCCTTACCAAGCAAAACCCTAGTTTCCAAGATGGACGTACAAGATGACACTGGGGCCATGGGAACGGAGGAGAGGGGCACCCCTAGCACTATCTTGGCATCCTGAATCCAACGGAGTGGACGATTTGTCGATGCAATCCACTGTCATTATTCTATGGATCATTCTGTCTCACATCCAAAAGGCCTTCAGGGACACCTGTTGGATACCTGCCAGGGGCATAGAACTCCAACCGTGCAACAAAACCAGGTTCCGGGGAGTCCTGCAGGTGTGTCTAGGCAGGTTCCAACTGGGAACGCTCGCCATACCTTCCCGATCGACGATTTTCCAAAGTTGACCCCCGTGTGCAAAAATTGCACACTCCCTTACTGAGTAAAACCCTAGTTTCCAAGATGGAAGTACAAGATGACACTGGGGCCACGGGACCAGCGGAGAGGGGCACCCCTGGAAATATCCCGGCGCCCTGAATCCATCGAAATCGATGGTTTGTCGATCCGAGCCATGGTCTTCATTCTATGGCTCATTCCATCTCGCATCCAAAAGGCCTTCACGAACACCTTTTGGATACCTACCGAAGGCATAGAATTCCAACCGTGCAACAAAACCGGGTTCCGGGGAGTTTTGCAGGTGTGTCTAGGTAGGTTTCGGCTAGGAACGCTAGCCATATCTACCTGGTTGACGATTTTGCAAATTTGACCCTAATGTGAAGGCCATCCAAATTTGCTCAAGGGGGCCATTTCTCGTCCGGAGGCCCCCAGGCGTGCGTGGCCACCGTGGACAGGTCCACAATGGCCATGTGGAATTGTGGGAGCCGACGAAATCCAATTCTGCTCGCCGATTTGGGTTCCGTGGCCCTGGAGCAAATCCACAAAGTTTCCCTGAATGACCACGGGGTTCCCGACTAGAATTCCCATAGCAGCCAAACCATGGCTTCATTCGCTAATCCCTCGATTCCGGTGGGTCCAGGACGGTGGGTTTCAACTAGGGGACCCCCGACAACGTGTCTTGAAAACCCAGAAGCGGTGCCAATGGGCCATATCCGGAGCTAGGGTTTTGCTATGTGATGGCCATTCCAAATTTGCTAAAGGGGTGCATTTCTCGTCCGGAGGCCCCCGAGCGTGCATGGCCACCGTGGATAGGTCCACAATGGCCACGTGAACCTGTGAGAGCCGATGGAATCGAAGTCTGTTCACCGGTTTGGGTTTCGTGGCCCCAGAGCAAATCCCTAAAGTGTCTGTGAATGGCCTCTGGGTGCCTGACTAGAATGCCCGTAGCAGCTAAACCGTGGCTCCCTTCATGAATATGTAGATTCTGGTGGGTTCGGGATGCTTGGTTTCGGCTAGGGGACCCCCAACAACATGCCTCAAAGACTCAGAAGCGATGCCAATGGGCCATCTCCGAAGTTAGGGTTTTGGTCAGTGATTGCCATTCCAAATTCACTAAAGGGGTGCATTTCTCATCTGTAGGCCCTAGGGCATGCCTAGCCACCGTGACCAGGTCCAAAATGGCCACGTGGACCTGTGGGATCCGACGAAATCCAATTCTGCTCTTCGGTTTGGGTTCCATGGCCCCAGAGCAAATCCCCAAAGTGTCCCGAATGGCCCTAGGGTGCCTGACTAGAATGCCTGTAGCAGCCAAACCATGGCTCCTTTCATGAATCCGTCGATTCCGGTGGGTCCGAGACACCAGGTTTTCAGTGAGGGGACACACTACAATGTGCCTCAAAGACCCGGAAGCGGTGCCAATGTGCCATCTCCGGAGCTAGGGTTTTGCTCAATGATGGCCATTCCAAATACGCTAAAGGGGTGCATTTCTCATCCGGAGGCCCCCGGGCATGCGTGGCCACCGTGGACATGTCCAAAATGGTCAAATGGACCTATGGGAGCCGACATAATCCAATTCCGCTCACCGATTGGGGTTCTGTGACCTCGGAGAAAAACCCCAAAGTGTCCCGAAAGGCCTCGGGGTGCCCAACTAGAATGCCCGTAGCAGCCAAACCATGGCCCTGTTTGTGAATCCATTGATTCCGCTGGGTCCAGGACGCCGGGTTTCAGCTAGGGGACTCCCCACAGCATGCCTCAAAGACCGCAAAGCGTTTCCAATGGGCCATTTCCGGAGCTACGGTTTTGCTTAGTGATGGCCATTTAGGGACACTTTGGGGATTTGCTCCGGGACCACGAAACCCAAACCGACGATGGGACTTGGATTCTGTCAGATCCCACAGGTCCACATGGACATTGTGGACCTATCCACGGTGTCCATGCATGCCCGGGGGCCTCCGGATGAGAAATGCACCCCTTTAGCAAATTTGGAATGGCCATCACTGAGCAAAACCCTATCTCCAGAGATGGCCCATTTGCACCGCTTCCAAGTCTTAAAGGCATGCTGTCGGGGGTCCCCTAGCTGAAACCCGATGTCCCGGACCCACAAGAATCAATGGATTAGTGAACGGAGCCACGATGTGGTTGCTATGGGAATTCTAGTCGGGCACCTCGGGGCCATTCAGGGACACTTTGGGGATTTGCTCCAGGGCCACGGAACACAAACCAACGAGCGGAATTAGATTTTGTCGGCTCCCATAGGTCCACGTGGCCATTGTGGACCTGTCCACAGTGGCCATCCATGCTCGGTGGCCTCTGGACGAGAAATGGCCACGTTGAGCAAATTTGGATGCCCTTCACATGGGGTCAAATTTGCAAAATAATCAACCGGGAAGGTATGGCTAGCGTTCCCATCTGGAACCTACCTAGACATGCCTACAGGACTCCCCAGAACCTGGTTTTGTTGTACAGTTGGAGTTCTATGCCTCCGGCAGGTATCCAACAAGTGTCCCTGAAGGCCTTTTGGATGTGAGATGGAATGATCCATAGAATGATGACCGTGGCTCGGATAGACAAACCGTCGACTCTATTGGATTCAGGACGCCAGGATATTGCCAAGGGTGCCCCTCTACTCCGGTCCTGTGGCCCCAGTGTCATCTTGTACATCCATCCTAGAAAATAGGGTTTTGGTCAATAAGGGAGTGAAATTTTTGCACATGAAGGTCAACTTTGGAAAATCGTCGACCGGGCAGGTATGGCTAGCTTTCCCAGTCGAAGCCTGCCTAGACACACCTGCAGGACTCCTCGGAACCCGGTTTTGTTGCACGGTTAGAGTCCTATGCTCCCGGCAGGTATCCATTAGGTGTCCCTGAAGGCCTTTTGGATGCGAGATGGAACACGCCATAGAATTACGACCGTGGCTCGGATCGAAAAACCATCGACTCCGTTGGATTCTCAACGCCGGGATAGTGCCAAGGGTGCCCCTCTCCTCCAGTCCTGTGGCCCTAGTGTCATCTTGTACATCCATCTTGGAAACTAGGGTTTTGCTCAGTAAGGGAGTGTGCAAGTTTTGCACACGGGGGTCAACTTTGGAAAATTGTCGACCGGGAAGGTATGGCTAGCGTTCCGGGCTGGAACTTGCCTTGACACACCTGCAGGACTCCCCGGAACCCGGTTTTGTTGGACGGTTGGAGTTCTATGCCCCATACAGGTATCACGCAGGTGTCCCTGAAGGCCTTTTGGATGCGAGACGGAAGGAACGATAGAATGACGACCGTGGCTCAGATCAACAAACCATTGACTCCGTTAGATTCAAGATGGTGGGATAGTGCCAATGGTGCCTATCTCCCCTGGTTCCATGGCCCCTATGTCATCTTGTACGTCCATCTTGGAAACTATGATTTTGCTCAGTAAGGGAGTGTGCAATTTTTGCACACGGGGGTCAGCTTTGGAAAATCGTTGACTGGGAAGGTATGGCTAGCATTCCAAGCCGAAACCTGCCTAGACACACCTGCAGGACTCCCAAGAACCAAATTTTGTTGCACAATTCGAGTTCTATGCCCCCGACAGGTATCCAGCAGGTGTCCATGAAGGCCTTTTGGATCCGAGACGAAATGAGCCATAGAATGACGACCATGGCTTGAATCGACAAACCATCGATTCCATCAGATTCAGGACACCAGGATAGTGTGAGGGGTGCCCCTCGCCTCTTGTCTTGTGGCCCTAGTGTCATCTTGTACATCCATCTTGGAAACTAGGGTTTTGCTAAGTAAGGGAGTGTGCAATTTTTGCACACAAGGGTCAGCTTTGGAAAATCATCGACTGGGAAGGTATGCCTAGTGTTCCCAGCCGGAACCTTCCTAGACACACCTGTAGGACTCGTCAGAACACCATTTTTTTTCACGGTTAGAGTTCTATGCCCTTGACAGGTATCCAGCAACTATCCCTGAAGGCCTTTTGGATGCGAGATAGAACGAGCCATAGAATGACGACCGTAGCTCTGATTGACAAACCGTCAACTCTGTTGAATTCAGGACGTCGGGATAGTGCCAAGGGTACCCCTCTCCTCCTATCATGTGGCCCTAGTGTCATCTTGTACGTCCATATTGGAAACTAGGGTTTTGCTTAGTAAGGGAGTGTGCAATTTTTGCACACAGTGGTCAACTTTGGAAAATCATCGACCAAGCAGGTATGGCTAGCATTCCCAGCCGGAACCTACCTAGACACACTTGTAGGACTCCCTGGAACTCGGTTTTGTTGCACGGTTGGAGTTCTATTCCCCCGGCAGGTATCGATTAGGTGTCCCTGAAGGCCTTTTGGATGTGAGATGGAACGAGCCATAGAATGATCACCGTGGCTCGAATCAACAAACCATTGACTCTGTTGGATTCGGGACACTGGGATAGTGCTAGGGGTTCCCCTCTCCTTTGGTCCTGTGGTCCCGGTGTCATCTTGTACGTCCATCTTGGAAACTATGGTTTTGCTCAGTAAGGGAGTGTGCAATATTTTGACACGGGGGTCAACTTTGGAAAATCATCGATTGGGAAAGTATGGCTAGCATTCCTAGCCAGAAACTTCCTAGACACACTTGCAGGACTCCCCGAAGCCCGGTTTTGTTGCACGGTTGGAGTTCTATGCCCCCGGTAGGTATCCAACAGGTGTCCGTGAAGGCCTTTTTGATGTGAGACGGAACAAGCCATAGAAGGACGACCATGGCTCGGATCGACAAAACGTCGACTTCGTTGGATTCAGGACGTCGGGATAGTGCCAGGGGCTGCCATTTCCTCCGGTCCTGTGGCCTTGGTGTCATCTTGTACATCCATCTTGGAAATTAGGGTTTTGGTTAGTAAGGGAGTGTGCAATTTTTGCACACGAGGGTTAACTTTGGAAAATCATCCACCGGGAAGATATGGCTAGCATTCCCAGCCGAAACCTGCCTAGGCACACCTACATAACTCCCCAGAACCTGATTTTGTTAAACAGTTGGAGTTCTATTCCCTTGGCAGGTATCCAGCAGGTGTGCTTGAAGGCCTTTTGGATGCGAGACGGAACGAGCCATAGAATGATGACCATGGCTCGGATCAAAAAACATCAACTTTGTTGGATTCAGGACATTGCGATAGTGCCAGGGGTTCCCCTCTCCTCCAATTCCGTGGCCCTGGTGTCATCTTTTACGTCCATCTTGGAAACTAGGGTTTTGCTTAGTAAGGGAGTGTGCAATTTTTGCACACAAGGGTCATTTTTGGAAAATCATCCACCAGGCACGTATGATGTTGATGATGGTGATGATGATGAAGACGTTGATGATGATGGTGATGGTGATGGTGATGGTGATGAAGATGATGATGAATAAGAAGATGATGATGTCGAAGATTTTGATGAGGAACCTAGAGTTAGAGTTAGAGTTAGAGTTAGAGTTAGGGTTAGAGCTAGAGTTAATGATGATGATGGAGATGGTGGTGATGATGAAGACGTTGATGATGATGGTGATGGTGATGGTGATGGTGATGGTGATTCTGATGGTGATGGTGAAGAAGGTGGTTTAGTGCTAGGGTTAGGGTGAGGGTTAGGGCTAGAGTCATAGAAGGAAATTGAATTAGGGTTAGAGTTAGAGTTAATGATGATGATGAAGATGGTGGTGATGATGAAGACGTTGATGGTGATGGTGATGGTGATGGTGATGATGAAGAAGATGGTTTAGTGCCATGGTTTGGGTGAGGGTTAGGGCTAGAGTTATAGAATGAAATTGAATTAGGGCTAGAGTTAGAGTTAACAATGATGATGAAGATGGTGATGATGATGAAGACATGATGATGATGGTGATGGTGATGGTGATGGTGATGATGAATAAGATGGTTTAGTGCCATGGTTTGGGTGAGGGTTACGGCTAGAGTTATAGAATGAAATTGAATTAGGGTTAGAGTTAGAGTTAACAATGATGATGAAGCTGGTGATGATGATGAAGACATGATGATGATGGTGATGGTGATGGTGATGGTGATGGTGATGGTGATGGTGATGGCGATGGTGAAGAATATGTGATGATGGAGATGTTTATGAGGAGCCTAGAGATGACAATGATGATGAAGATGGTGATGATGATGAAGATGGTGATGATGATGAAGATGGTGATGATGATGAAGATGTCGATGATGATGGTGATGGTGATGGTGATGGTGATGAAGATGATGATGATGAAGAAGATGATGATGATGGAGATGTTGATGAGGAGCCTAGAGATGACAATGATGATGAAGATGGTGATGATGATGAAGACGTTGATGATGATGGTGATGGTGATGAAGATGATGATGATGACGATGAAGAAGATGATGATGATGGAGATGTTGATGAGGACCCTAGAGACGACAATGATGACAAAGATGGTGATGATGATGAAGACGTTGATGATGATGGTCATGGTGATGAAGATGATGATGACGAAGAAGAATATGATGATGATGGAGATGTTGATGATGAGCCTAAAGATGACAATGATGATGAAGAAGGTGATGATGATGAATATGGTGATGATGATAAAGACGTTGATGAATATGGTGATGGTGATGAAGACATTGATGATGATAGTGATGGTGATGATGATGATGACAAGTCCCTCTAAGTGGTTATCTATAGGAATCAAGCATCAATCTCCAACCATAAATGAGCATGTTTTAAAATAAATTACTAGGATACATATCTAAGAGTCTTGAAGATCTCTACGCATTTTTCCATCAACTTTGGTCAAGGAGATTCTAGTATATAGTTAGAATATATTAGTGGAAACCCTAGGTTGATGACGCGATTCTTTGATAAGGGAAAAAACCCAAAATCTAGCTAGATTTGGGTGAGCATTGAGCATGGGGAACCAAATCTACGAATATGTGTATTGTTAAATATAATTTTGTTGGGTGAAGCAAATAAACAACATAATCATCATAATATAAGAGTTTTTTGGGTTGGGGATATACCTCAAGGTACCCAAAGCATGAAAAAAGTTTGGGTGGGCACAAAACCAGGAGAATAAAAATTGTTGAAGAGGACGTGTGTGGTGGGAGGTCGGCCTCCAAAAACTCAAGCATTGACATGAGTGAGGTAGGTCTAAAACAACTTCTCTCATACCAAATGAGAGAAGTGGTAGGGCTAGTTTAGGTTAGATTAGTGTTTCTAGGGCTAGTTTAGGTTTCTAGGACTAGATTAGGTTTATAGTATTCTAGCTTAGTTTTCTAGTGTTAAATTAGTGTTTCTAAGGTTAGTTTAGCTTTCTAGGATTTCTAGGGATAGCTTAGGTTTGTAGGGTTATATTAGTGCTTCTAGGGATAGACTAAGTTTCTAGGGATAGATTAGGTTTCTAAGAATTAATCACAAAGGATGAAATGATGACATGGTAGATGGATGTATCTCTATGTATGTATGGAGAAGACATGTATGTATGTATGTATCAACAAAAAATGCATGTACCAATGAAATAACATAAAACTACACATACCTCGTTGTAGAACATAACATTCTTTGATGCAATTCTTTCTCTTATGTAAAGTTGATTGGCCTCATTCAATAAATCCATCTGGATCCTCTTTGTTTCTAATTGTCTTCATCAGTATCTCATGCTCTGAATGAGGCAAATAGTAGCGTACCTTGGTTGAGCTCTTGCTTGGCATTGTCTGAAGATGGATTTTTGTGCCAACGATCAAGTTTGTGAAGTGATACACCACTGAACCTAGTCTGTAATCCATGAATACATGCCCACTAGTCTTCCTTGACTTCCCATCTAATGTAAGATAATCCCCCTTAACCACCATCGATCCAGTAGGAAATTCAATTCCTTCATCGTCGATCAATGATGCGTATAGGGTTTGTTTACCTTGGATGCACCGTGCCAACCAATAATCCCCGCCCCATTCATTGTATTTCAGTGCAACAATTGCATATATGTGTCTTGGTTGTACAAGATCTGAGATATGGTCGTATTCTATCGAAATCGTTGACTGACCCTTTTCTAACTGGGTTGTTTCAACAACTGCACATTGGTCTACTGCAAGTGACACACGATCCCATTCATCAACCCAGTCCATGCATTCGCATTCATCCCATTCGCCACTACTGCAAGGGATGCAAAAGCATGCAAGCTTTCGCGTCCATATTTCAAATAAGGGGTTTTTTGAGCTTCGAACTAAATGAAATCCACGTGTTCCTTGTACTGTGCCACAACTATAGGAACGTGATCGATCTATGTCAACCACTAGCCAAAAATTTATCACCACACGTCCTGCCACTCATTATGTTTGTTGATCTCTTGCTCGGTTTGAAAATGCTGGAGAGCACCATTGAACTGTTGACCATGCATCTTGGATATGAGGTTCCCTATCAAACCTCATCTCTTCCCTTCGTAGTGCGGTCTTGATGCATGCACCGGCCCCATCATGCTCAGCTTTGTCGTGTTCGGTCTCAAAATAGTTCCAGATATGCAGCACATTATAAGTCTTATGCAAAGTACTCATCCATTGGAATACTCAGGCATTTTTGAACTGGCTCGCACAACCATCCGACCGTATCCAATGCTGATCCATCTGTATATCTCTCTCCTTCAACTAATCATAGAAAATTCGAAAACAATTTTGCACATGATGCAGATCATGGGTTCTATCATCACTTATGTAAAAGTTTGTCTCCTTTAGTATTATCCTCTTGTCATTGCTGCTCTCTGGCCCATGCCTATACATAATATGTACCATGATGCTGACTTGGTCTGAATGGTAGTATTGACTTTGGATTTCATTTTCTAGCTCAAGGGTGTAATTTTCTGCAAAATCCACAATTGACACTATGGTTCCAATGGGAAATGTGTCCCTGCATTTTCTGTACTGCTCATCTTGCCATCGTGCTACATGCACATGTTGAACATACTACTTTTTTTTCTCGTAGAACTCCGTCAAGAAGTCACATACCAGTACTTGTTACCATGGAAACAAGGGAAATATTACAATGTGGCTTTTGGAAAAATGTATATGTCATAAATTGAACGTGTAATATGAAAAATATGCAATATTCATTTGTACCTGTGACTTCACCAATGCAATATTTTTTACTTTCTCTAACACTATTTAATTGATAGGTCACGTACTTGAAGCTCTACATCTCCATGCCCATCATGCCAAATTCGTGCTCCTTGATTTCATGAATGCAACGGTTCAAAAGAGAAAACCCACTGCACCTAGAACATGTCCCATATAGACACGATTTTTCATAATACTTTTGTCCTTCGGACCTTGGACACATGATGTTGTGGATAAATTCTCTTGATGCATTCAGTGGTAGTATGGATTCATTACAACCCTGCACAATGTTAGTATGCAAATCACAAAATATATGTTTATATGTGTCATAATAATATTCATATTCTACGTGGTATCTACAACAACAAGTGTTCCGATGAATGCATATACGAATGTACCATGGTTTGCATTTCTCAAAGGACCTTTGGCCCAGGTTCAATTGTGTGTGCTCATTCCTGAATCTCTCGTAGAGTTCAGTCTGTGTGGTGTCAAGGAAGTGTTTAACATGGGGTTCACATTCAATAGAACCTTTTCTCAGTGTTAGCACGTCTCTTTGGTTTGATGAAGGTCTAGTATGATCATGCCAAAACTTTTGTACTAACTTGTTAATAGCATCAATTAGCTTCCTATCTGCACAAGGAAACCTACCAACAAAATCCCAACAATAGTTTCCACCCAGAGTGTCAAGATTTTCTCTTATAACAAAGTACTTTTTAATACTTTTTCTATTTAATTTGAGTATGTGAGAAGTGTGTGATAGCAGGCGACGTTTCCTTGTGGACTTGCTTACAATTGATTCCGCTAAAACACGACAAGATGCACAAAGATCTTTTGTATGAGACGTCTTCCCAATCGCATTAAATGCAGATTGGAGATTTCTAACAATATGACTGTTGGCCTCTGAACTTTTAACCATCTTTATGCCCAAAATTCTCGTAACAACGGATAAACAATGTGACTTTAATAAACATAGCAATAATTGACATTTACTTGCATCACCTTTGGAGTCAAAATATTCTTTGACAATTTTGTTGCATTTCCATTCGATAGTGCATTTTGGCAACTTGCCTTCAAGCCCCAACACACTCTCATCCACATGAATATGTCTAGGATTTATTCTTCTTGCACTGGACAGTCGAGGAAGGGAGGGTGGACATGAGACATGAATACCGAAGCTTGTTTGTTGTGGTGCTTCATTAATAGATTGGGCCATAATGGGAGTGTGGTCGATATGGTTGTGGTCTTCTTGGGGAGATTGCAAATTAAGCAAGGCTTGTATGTCCATCTCTACACATGCAACATCTCCCAAAATTCTTGTGTCGTGAGGAACTTCATCATGAATCGTTGATGGATTTATGGTTGGATATTGTGTTGATGTTGGAATTTGAGTTGGGTCCATTGGACGCGACCGCTTTACCCGTGGTTCTGAACAAGAGGTTGTCGTGTCAACAATTGTGTTAGGATCAGCGGCAAGATCCAGGGCAATGATAGGACCATGTCTCAATCTTTCCATTCCCAACCTCCCCTTTTCTCTTAAGTCATTGATCTTTTCAATGGGTAGATTCCTTCTATTTTTTTTTTTCATTTCATGGGTTTCTCATCTCGAAAAGTCTCTTTAACAAAACTATCAAGGCTACCCCTGCAAAATAAACAACAAATAAGATATTAGTGCCATTATACAATGAACCTGACACATTCCAACATAACTTACCACTTTACAAATTAACATATACAACTACAGATTATGTTGGTTTATTTGTGTTCGAATAAACATCATTATCCCTTACAATTCCAATCAATATAGATGATGGTTGGTCAAGTGTAGAGAGGAGAAACTAGTGTCTTGCCTAGCCATGCATTCATAAAAATTATGGTACTAACACCCTACAACAGAGATGGCTAGAGATGCCTTGGGAATAGTTTGATAGTTTTTCTACATCAAATAAGGTAACCTTATTTAGTTGCATTTTTTGCTTTCTCCCTTAATGTTATCAATTCTAAATTTTGCACCTAGTTTGATTGCTTTGTCTTCATAGTGGAATGGTATATCCTTCCATTTGAGGAAATGTTCTTTACCATCATAAATTACTAGGTTATATAACACCTTAAAAAGTTGAAGAAACAACAACAAAATATTTCCTTATCTATAAACCTTGAGATGGTAGAATGTGATTTTGAGTATAAAATACCCATGGTTGAATTCAACAATGCATCACAATAGAATGAATGTATACCTTGTATTATGCAAAACCTTAAGGAGGATGAAAAGGTTCCTAACAAGGATCATGGTCTTGGGAAGGGTGATTAGGGGGGATATAATTTGACCTTTCAATGTGTAATATCTATGGTGGGGAGGTGTTGGAGAGTGGGGAACTAGGGACTATACCAACAATGATCATGTTGAATAGAGCATGAAGTGGGAAAGTCTTGGTTTTTGGAAAAAAAATCATTATTAAAGGTGAGGGGATATTGTAAGGATGGTAAATATGGGTGGATATTATCATATTTGGACTCATAGAGAAAGGAAAGGTGCATATACTTATAGATATCCTCATTCCATACAATGGTATTGAATAAGAAATGAGAGAGTTGAGTTTTTGTGGATGAGTTGAAGTGATATTTTTAGTCATGTTTAGTGAGTGTGTAGTATTGTTTTCTAGCATAATATGAGGTGAAAAGAAAAAAATTAACTTGGAAACTAATTACACAATGAGGAGGTTGCATACTTCATCTTTTCTAGTGTTCATATGATTTTTTTGAGATGTGAACTTGGGAAATCTTCTTGTCAAATTCATTGTTGTCTATGCATAGATATTGTTGTGGGCATATGATAAAAACAAAAAGGCATGGGCTCATCTCAAATCTTGTGAATGAAAAGACTTATTTACAATTCACAATACCTCTATAGAAATGATCTCCACTTGCAATGGAAACTCATAGCTCGAATGAATCCACTAGATTCCAAGACCACTGAAGATGTTTGTTAGATTCCAAGGGTTATTTTGTGTCCAATAGATCAAAGAGTGTCCAAAATATCAATGAGTGTGAGCCAATAAGAAACCTGTAAGAGCTTGAAACCCGTGGAAGAAATGAAACCCGTGTTTTTGGTAGAATTCCCAGGAAACAGAGAACTCTGTTCCTTTTAACTAGTAACAGGGATGCACACGCATGCTTAAACACGCGCAGGATTGTTTTTCGTGCATACATGTCAGAGGCGCGCATGCGCTAAAACACACGCACGTGCCCCTGTATAACGTTTACACCATTGATTCCCCAACATTTACACCATTTAATGCCAGACCTTCCCCCACTTCGAAAATATTTGCATAAATTGGACTCGGTGATGAAGTTTGAAGGGTGGGTCTTAATTTTTATTTAAAGGGATTACTCTTTGCATATTGACACATTTGATAATTTATGGTTTTCTATGCGCCTTCACCCAATTGATATTGTAAGGTGAGGATGTGCATGCATAATAATCCTTATTTATGACTATGCGATGAGGATTTAAATGGAAGAGGATGTAAATACATGTTATTTTTATACGTATTTTGATGGCGAGTGTCGAAGAGAAACGTGGTGATAAACCAAATATGTTTGGAAGGACAGAGGGAGGTTACTGTTGGAAGGTGGTTTGATGGGTAAATGTCGCAGTACCGCCGACATTGTGACATGTCGGATGAGGGCGCGAAAGGAGTATTTTGTGTTAAAGAATACCGCAGTTCGCAGGTTTTGGGTCACTTGGACCATATATTATGTAATAGTGAGTTGGTTGTACCGCGGTATGCAGGTTTTTGGAGTCATTTGGACCGAGTCAGTTAGATATAGGGTCAATTGTCCATAGTGTCGGTTAGGAAGTCGTTTGTAAGTGGACAAGTATTGTAATGGCAGAAGCCTATAAATAGATGAGAGTTGTAAGTGTTAGGGGGAGAAGAAGCGAAGGAATAGGAGAATAGAGAAAGAAGAACGATTGTGTATGAGATCCGTGTTTTGCTTCTAGTATATGATCGCGACAGTAATATAATGATGATATTTTGATACGATCTTTGTGTAATGTTGCAATGTATGAATGCTGTTTGATGCAATATCTACTTACTTTTGCTATGATGATAAATGTTGTGATTAAGTAATGTGTTCTATGTTGAATGTGATGATAAATGCTACGATGAAGTAATATGTTATAACTCCTTGCCGAATGTTTAAATTTCCTATTTAAGTACTGCAATAGAGCTAGTCCATGCAGCCACAACTTTCCTCCTCCCTCGGTGGAAACATGGTTTCATCTGCTCTTCTTGGACGCCTCGAGTGAGACCTCATCTGCTCTGTGGGTGTTGATGGGTGGGCTCAAACCTGCCCGGGCCGGTGCCCAGGGAGACTGTGGTATGTGTCGACATTGAGGTGAACCCTTGTCGACCGAGGTCGCGTTGGTCAACAAATTGTTCCGTTGCCGAGACCGTGTGCAAAGTAGAAGGGGGTCATGTTGTGGCACCCGACTAAGCCAGAGATACAAAAATGGTTTGATCAGAAATTGTAGGAGTTTGCTGAAGAAGAAAGCCAGAACACGTGACTCACAGTAGATCACTGGCTGGGAAGATATATTCATGACGGTCCGCATGAATGGTTCTTTTGTGAACTTTCAGTCATTCTGTACGAATGGTTGTCAAAGCTGACCTTCTAGAAGAAGAACTTCTAAGGTGGTGAGCTCCGGAGTTGATTCAGGAGCTGCAGGAAGTCGATAATAAGGCATCGCGGGCTATTGAAGTTTGGCTTGATAGCATCTTGGAGGGATATATCACTGAATTTGTGGTCGACACGAAGAAATACTATAGTGAAGATAAAAGATACTTCTTCTGAGGACCAAGGGGAAGGTTTATGTTGTTGCTCCAATTGTCGATTAAGATGCTTATCTGTGAAAAGGGTATATTAAAGATTCACCTTGATCAGTAGACAGCCTGGTGGACGGAGTCCGTGGGTACCGCAATTGATGGGGAACGGTATATGGAATGGTAAGGCGTAGATGGGTGCAAACCATGAGGAGACTGTGAGTGAAGCCGAGGAAGAAAGTGGTCTTACAAGAGGAGGAGTGAGGTTTCGACAGGAGAAGAGGCAGAGGATGAGAGAAGGTCCTACTACGATCGAACCACAAAACCGTGAAGGAAGACCACATAGGATGAAGTGACCTCACAGTCCTAATAGGGATGACCAGGCTACACCCAGGATAGAGGCACGACCAAACCCCAGCACCAATTTACCCACACCTCTGCCCACTAACTCTCAAACAACAAGAAATACTACTTCAACACCGCGAAGTTCGTCAATTCCGTAGAAGTTAATTGGTAGTAACACAGCGACAGGAGGAAGGAAGCCCAGAATGGCGGTTGATGATGCTAAGTTACCGTTGTTCCATGGAAGTGCGACAAACAACCCAGAACAATATTGGTTTTTGTGTGAAGTAGTCTGGACCATGAAACAGATCACTGATGCTAATGCTAAGAAATGACAGTTAGCGACGGCTCTACGAGGTCATGCATTAGATTTATTTATGAAGTTCATTTTAGTCCCTACGGGGGTCCCAGAGAAGTCACTGGATGAGATTCGGGATGGGCTGATTGTTGAATTTAGACAGCCTAAGTCGGAGGCTCAATACATTACTGAATTGAAGGAAATTAAGTAGTATCCCAATGAGATGATATGGGATTTCGACCAGCGATTCAAGACACTGATGGCAAAGGTTAGTTTCAATATGAGTGTCGTCCAACATAAAGAATGGTTCATTGCAGCGCTATTACCCCACATTCAGCTGCCGCTGATGCAGCAAAACATATCGACGCCTAGTGAAGCTCTAGAGATTGCAATGCGATTGGAGGTGTCACCGATTGGAGATAATGCAGCTAGGATGTCGCATATACAGACATAGCTCACTAACCTGACTATATAGTTGCAAGACTTGAAGAAGAACAAGGAACAATGCGATGAAGTATGGTGTACGCGATGCCGAGGAGAAGGGCATACAAAGGATAATTGCTTGGATTTCCGTAATTATTTAGTGTCAGGTGTGCCAAACCCATTGAATGGAGGCAGTATGCTATGGTGTCATGTTTGTCAGGTGTTTGGGCACAGTCACGATAATTTCCCATATATGCATAAAATGGTCACAACCCCGCGAAATCTTTATTGGACATTTTGCAAGTCAGTGGGTCACGATGACAAAGATTGTCGTGCATATGGGTTGCTACAAGAGAGGAAGTGTGATGCATTTTACATCAAGGACGATCAACATAACGTGCAACAACCACAACTACAACCGCAGGTAGCCCAACCGCTACCGCAATCGCAGATGCAATTTGCACCACAGCAACAACAACCGCAACAGTTCGTGCCGAAAATACACTCCGATGCAGATGACTCCCCCACAGCCACAGTATGTCAACAACCGCAGTATGCACCATAGGGGAAAGGGATTCCACCAGCACCAATGCAGCAACAATACCAACAGCAGGGCGGCTACCGGGGAGGATAGAGGGGTAGACACGGTGGCGGATTTGGTCGTGGAGGAGGAGGCCGGGGTGGTCGTGGATCTGTTCAATGTTACCACTATGCAGTCTGGGGGCATTATCAGCACGACTGCCCACTGCTATAGAATTAGTGTATGTTTCGTTTTGGTAATGATAATACGGTTGAGAATTGTCCACAATTGATTGCACGATGGCAGGCTAGGAATGATCCGCAACTACAGAATCAGGCCCAGCCACAACAACCAGTACAGAACCCGATGCAACAACCTATACAGAACCAGCCCCCGTGAACACCACCGGATGCCAATCAAAATATCAATAAACCAGGGAATTTGCTGCAGAACTAGACGCAGGGTGCAAATATTGCGACCATTTCTGCAGAACCGCGACCACAAGATGCTTCGGTGGCTATTGTCACTCGTGGAGGAAAGATGACTGGGGAAGATTGTTCACGACCACTGATTTGGTTGGCTAGTCAAAAGACGGTACCTTTCAACATTGATACGGAGCGAAAAACATTCCTGGAAGCACATCACACCTTGGAGAAAGACCGCGGTAAGGCTGTTGTTTGCGATATGCCACCTGTCTTTGATACTACATCAGACACTGATAGGCCACTATCACCAGGGACATTGCAAAAGTTCCTTGAAAGTTGTCTGTCATTGGCCCGTGACCTGGCTGCCGTGGTTGAGATTGAGGGATGGGTGCAGAGATTTCCAAAAGGATGGTAGGAGTCGGCAGTAAACTCCCTACAACGATGAAAGACTGGTAAGGAGATGTGAAAGAATATTCATATTGGTGAATATGATGTTGACTCTGTGATTCCTTACCTTGATTCGGATGTTAACATCTTAACCAAGCAGGCATGGTAGAAGATGGGGAGTCCCCCATTGAGCTGGTCTCCTCTGTAGCATCGGTTCGCTAACCATGCAAAGGTAACACCCATTGGGCAAGTTCCGCAGCTCACGATTGATATTGAGGGCATGAAGACTTATGCTGACTTTGATGTTATCGAAGTAGTTGAGGGAGCAAGCTCTTATCCAGCGCTCTTGGGGATCGGATGGGCTAGCGATAGTGGAGTTGTAATCAACCTCAAGAAGCGCATGATTACCTTTGAGAATCGCGATTTTAAAGTCATAGCCCCTGTTAGCACTCCATAAATTTTGTGCTTGAATTTATTTCGATAGCATTAACATGCAAAACAAAAGATTTTCCATGATGGAGGTTTTATGAAGAAGAAATTTTTCGATATTCTATCTGACAAAGTTAAAACTTTATGAAAGTTTTGATTTTTTAAAGGTTTTAGTCATCGACTTTATAAAAAAAAAGGGGGGTCTAAAGCTTTAAATTAATTTTTTATAACTTAAGGCTCATTCTAAATTTTTGGTTTGGTCCAAATAGAGCAAAAGGTATTAGAGCCCAACACCGAGGGCTTGTCAAGTGACCAAGAGCTGAGCCAAGGGGCCCCACATTGCCTCCATACTCCAAGCGCCAACGCCAAGATCATTCCTTCATTTGTATTACTTGCTATATGTTAAAAGCAATGCAATATATAAAGAGTGGCGGTCGTGCTTTTGTATTGCATGTGGGATAAATTGCCTAGAAGCAAAATGAAAGAAAAGTAGAACGATTGGGAGAGAGATGGACGGTTGATAACCCATTCCGCATCCCTCACTAGCTCGAAATTTAAAATTATAAAGCGGTTGCGGACGAAATACCATGGGAGCACGTGGCGCGTTGTTATTTATCCGCATCAACACAAGGGTGGTATTATAAACCGCCTTTCGCCCATGCGGAACCACCATTCCCGAAGAAGAGAAGTATAATAGCACGTGCTATGTGTTATCAAGTGTTGTGCGCGGTGGGGTATATAAACACCACGATTACTTCCCGCTCAACCAATGTGGGATATATCCCATAGAGAAAATCAAATGGGATAAGTATAACATGTTTTTGAGAAAATGTCTTTTTTAGTCACCATTTTCTAGAATCTGTTTCCACCAAACCGAGAGGAATTTTAGGAAACTGAGAGTTATTTTTCTTCAACACGGGCCAATATTCAAAAACCTCTCTCAGTTTTTACACAGGTGTTATGGTTTAAGATAATTGAAGTCATCTTCACGGGGAAATTTTTCAGAATTTCAGTTTACTGTTTTAGGCATTAACTTCAAAGAGTTGTTTCTGCCAAATGAAGAATAATTTTCATAAACAGAAAGAGGTTTTTCGTCGGCACATGCCCAATTACCAAAACCTCTCTCAACATTTACATAGCTATCTCCATATGATATATACAGCTAGGGATTTAAAGCCTATTTTTCAGAAAATTTACTTCCTGAAATAAAATAAAAAAAGTTGTAACTGTTTCTATTTTTAGAGTTTCAGTTAGGTTTTGAATTCAAGATTAGGTATAGGACGTCCTTCTATATATTGATATGTAAAAAACATGTAAAGGGAGGATTTTTTCAGAGAGAAAGAATTCCCGTTCTGGGTTTTTGAGGTTTATTTCAGAAATTAATAAAGATTTCAGAGTTGAGCATATTTTTATCAAAGATTCATGTGTTGTTTTAAGATTACAGTCTGTACTTTCTCTTTCTTTACATGTGCATGTCAATCTTCTTTGTCATTCTTTCCATTATGTCTTTCTTCTATGCTTGAATGAAAGTCTAAAATAAATTGAGATTCATATTTGCTGTGCCTCAATTTATCGCATTCAAGTATCCACCTGCTTCTCCAAAGTTGACAGTGGATTCATCTGAAAATCGATGCCCGTTGTTGATGGATTGTCATTAATTCTTTCATGTCACCTACAAAATCTTATTGACTGTAATAAAACAGCTATCTTGCCTTTGTACAAAAGATTGTTTGGTTTCTGATCTGTATTTTTATGTTTCTCGACTCCATTGCCCAATGGTATCTTTTTCCTGTTTATCTAACCACATTATTTAAAGCCTACAAAGTTTATATTGTTATTTTACAATTTGTCATTGAATTTATTGTCAAGCTGTTTTCATGGTGACATTGGATAGCAGATTTGCTGAGACATCCCTCTCTGGCTGAAAGAGGCCAACTTTTCAGTCTAAAGATTGGTTTGAAATAGGTTACCTTGGGGTTTCTTTGATACATCCCAAGGAAAATCCGAGTGCTAACATTTTGGCGCCGTTGTCGGGGATCGAAGGTTTCATTTTCCCTAGGTATGAACGACAAAGTTACAGGTTTGATTTTTGATGGTGAACAATGGTCAGATATCAAGAAGGCTGTGCATTTTTCACCTGGCGACTCCATCTTCAAAGAATCTAGTTTTCAGAAATTCCATGGCGACTCCACATTAAAGAAATCCAGTTTTGCATTGGTTCACAGGATGGTGTCCTCGATTTCAAATCATAATTTGCAGCTCCAGTATTTCAAGATGGCCTCGTTATTAAGAAGGTATGCTCCTATGAGTAGGTCTCATATTCTTGGTTTTCCGAATCAAATTCCTAAAATTGATTGGCAGTCTTATTTGCCTAAATTCAGAGATGAAAACAAGGATAATGTTGTTTTACATTTAATGAGATTTCACATACATGTGCACAAGCTGAAGATTAGGTTTCATGAGGATTGTCTTATGAAGATGTTCATGGCTTCTTTAGAAGGAAAAGCAAGGGATTGGTATGAAAATTTAAGACCTGGCAGCTTGTTTTCTTTAAAAGATTTTCACATAGCATTTTATGAGCATTATACAGTAGTTTTTCCAGCTTTGTCTTTAGTGGAGAATTGTTGTCATCAGTTTGAGGGTTTCATACAATATCTTGAAAGTATTGACGAAGATCTGGAAGGTATGAATGATGAAGACATGTCTGAAATATTTTATCATTTTTCTTCGCAAGTCCATAGCCATGATGATCAAGTGAAGCTAGCTGTAGATAAAATCAATGAAGAAATGATAGTAGATTCCCATGAGCTCTATTCAAAAACAAATGATGATTCATCTATTCTTTTGTATACAAATGAAGAATACATCCATCATCATGATCAATCTGCAGAAGAAGAAGAAAACAATAGTTTTTTGATTCAGAAAATGCACAAACCACCTCCTCTTTTAACAGAAGAAGAAATAGATCGGCTCCTGCAGAGTCATGCTACGACCCCTGCTTATACAGATTTGCAGTGTTCACATAGTCCGGGATATGTAAGTGAATCTTCTTCCATTTTTGGTCATGTAAATCTGAATTTAAATGATGATAGTCATGAGGATATTTTGAAGAAAACCATTTGTGATGATGATTCTCCATAAGAAAATCAGCTATTAGACCCCCTGTTCTTTCATCAAGAAGATAGAGCTGTCATGTTTAATGATCTTGCAGAATATTTGTTGTTTGAAGATGCTTTAGAGTATGAGGTTAATCATTCCTTTCTGGAAAAGAATGTTAAGGAAGAAAGAACATTTCAGCTCTCCCATCAAATTGCAGAAAATCCGAAGGTACTTCAAATAAAATATATCTTCTTTGATCCTATAGTTGAGTATATGAAGAAATTTCTTAGTTTCAAGTTGTAGCTAGGTCTTTATTGTGAGAATAAGGAGTATAGGTGGTTGCCTATATTGTCATACTTTATGTTATTGACTTATTTTGAACACGGCAAAGGAATTAGATTGTTTGAACACCTAATGGATTGGCTTTATTGGTGTTTCCGAATTACTTGATTGATGGAAAGTCTTTGAAATTCTAAAGGTAGGGTAGGTAGGAGAAATAAGTTTGCCAGGAAAGCAGTCTTCAGTATGTACAGTGTTGTTTTCAGTTCAGTTTCAGCATGTGAGTTTTCAGTTTTCTACAGTTAAAGTGGTTTTCAGCTACAGTTTTTGGATGAAAGATTGATTACAGGATACAGATTACAGGTTGTAGTTGTCAAGGTTGGGAGCCACCCAATGGTCAGGCACATGGTCTATGGTGTTCTTTGTTGCATCGCTGGGAGGACAACATCCCCAGTAGGAGCTAGTTGTTAGCACTCCATAAATTTTGTGCTTGAATTTATTTCGATAGCATTAACATGCAAAACAAAAGATTTTCCATGATGGAGGTTTTATGAAGAAGAAATGTTTCGATATTCTATCTGACAAAGTTAAAACTTTATGAAAGTTTTCATTTTTTAAAGGTTTTAAGTCGTCGACTTTATAAAAAAAAGGGGGGCTCTAAAGCTTTAAATTAATTTTTTATAACTTAAGGCTCATTCTAAATTTTTGGTTTGGGCCAAATAGAGCAAAAGGTATTAGCGCCCAACACTGAGGGATTGTCAAGTGACCAAGAGCCGAGCCAAGGGGCCCCACATAGCCTCCATACTTCAAGCACCAAGGCCAAGATCATTCCTTCATTTGTATTACTTGTTGTATGTTAAAAGCAATGCAATATATAAAGAGTGGCGATCGTGCTTTTTCTTTTGCATGTGGGATAAATTGCCTAGAAGCAAAACGAAAGAAAAGTAGTACGATTGGGCGAGAGATGGACGGTTGATAACCCATTCCGCATCCCTCACTAGCTCGAAATTTAAAATTATAAAGTGGTTGTGAACGAAATACCACGGGAGCACGTGGCGCGTTGTTATTTATCCGCATCAACACGAGGGTGGTATTATAAACGGCCTTCCGCCCATGTGGAACCACCATTCCCGAAGAAGAGAAGTATAATAGCACGTGCTATGTGTTATCAAGTGTTGTGCGCGGCAGGGTATATAAACACCACGATTACTTCCCACTCAACCAATGTGGGATATATCCCATAGAGAAAATCAAATGGGATAAGTATAACACGTTTTTGAGAAAATGCTTGTTTTAGTCACCATTTTCTAGAAGCTGTTTCTGCCCAACCGAGAGGAATTTTAGGAAACTGAGAGGGTTTTTTCTTCAGAACAGGCCAATCTTCAAAAACCTCTCTCCGTTTTTACACAAGTGTTATGGTTTAAGAGAATCAAAGTCATCTTCACGGGGAAATTTTCCAGAATTTTAGTTTACTGTTTTAGTCATTAACTTCAAAGAGTTGTTTCTACCAAATGAAGAATAATTTTCAGAAACTGAAAGAGGTTTTTCTTCAGCACATTCCCAATCACAAAAACCTCTCTCACAATTTACACAGCTATCTCCATCTGAGATATACGGCTAGGGATTTAAAGCCTATTTTTCAGAAACTTTACTTCCTGAAATAAAAAAAATAAGTTGTAACTGTTTCTATTTTTAGAGTTTGAGTTAGGTTTTGAATTCAAGATTAGGTATAGGACGTCCTTCTATATATTGATATGTAAAAAACATGTAAAGGGAGGATTTTTTCAGAGAGAAAGAATTCTCGTTCTGGGTTTTGAGGTTTATTTCAGAAATTAATAAAGATTTCAGAGTTGAGCATATTTTTATCAAAGATTCATGTGTTGTTTTAAGATTACAGTCTGTACTTTCTCTTTCTTTACATGTGCATGTCAATATTCTTTGTCATTCTTGCCATTATGTCTTTCTTCTATGCTTGAATGAAAGTCTAAAATAAATTGAGATTCATATTTGCTATGCCTCAGTTTATCGCATTCAAGTATCCACCTGCTTCTCCAAAGTTAATAGTGGATTCATCTGAAAATCGATGCCCGTTGTTGATGGATTGTCATTAATTCTTTCCTATCACCTGCAAAATCTTATTGACTGTAATAAAACAACTATCTTTCCTTTGTACAAAAGTTTGTTTGGTTTCTGATCTGTATTTTTATGTTTCTCGACTCCATTTCCCAATGGTATCTTTTTCCTGTTGATCTAACCACATTATTTAAAGCCTACAAAGTTTTTATTGTTATTTTACAATTTGGCCATTGAATTTATTGTCAAGCTGCTGTCGTGGTGACATTGGATAGCAGATTTGTTGAGAGAGCCCTCTCTGGCTGAAAGAGGCCAACTTTTCAGTCTAAAGATTGGTTTGAAATAGGTTACCTCGGGGTTTCTTTGATACAGCCCAAGGAAAATCCGAGTGCTAAAAGCCCCGTTGGATCCGGCTGAAGGACATCGTTATGTAGAACCTGTAAAGGATGATGATCCCGCTAGATGGGACCATGCATTCAATATTTTTGAAGATTATATTCATCCTACCACCTATGGTGAGTTGGAGTGGTGCAGCGAGAGTTCTGCGTCTTCCGACTCTGACGACGCATTAGAACATTGGAAGAATCGAATGCATGAAGTACCATTCCGAAAATGTGGCTTAGTTACGCAATCCTTATGCCGTGTTGTGACAGAAACGAACACTTTTCCTATCTATGAGGGGTTTCCTGGCCTAAACACCTTTTTAGCAGACTTTGAAGACCGTGTCCCAGAACCACAGCGATTGCTGGCCTTGGAGGAAGTACTGAAGGCTACTCTAGCACGCTGGTGGGCGACACATAAGAAATTCATTAAAGGTTGGTCACAATGTCGAAGGTTGATGATGGTTCGGTTCGACGATACTGAGGTTTATCACACTGGCAAGTATGATGGCCAGACTGATCCCAGTGATCATGTGATGGAGTGCCAACGCTTATGGGTAGCACGACCCAGAGATGAGTGGGTCCATGCTTTTGTCCATACTTTGGATGAAATACTACGCTTGTGGTACATTGCAGCCGAGTTGCGCCGAGACATTACAACATGGGGGGAGTTAACGATCTGTTTCACTGATATGTTCACTTTTGCAGATGCTAACCTTGATGTCCATAATGCCTTGCAACTCATCCGCAACGTGGTATTTCAGGTTGTTCCGGCGGCCTACCCTGTCGACCCGCACACACATTTCCAGATGTAGTCTCTCATGGAGTGCTTCAACATCAGTGGAGGGCCAGAGGACGATGATGATCCCTGGAATATTAACATTCCCGAATCTGAAGGAAGTCAAGATGTGGTCCCACCTGTTGTGCCAAGTAATCCGTTCAGTCAACCATTGCAACTTCGCAAGACGAATATCGGCACCGAGGCTACTCCCAAGTTTTCCAATGTTGGGGATTATTGGGACGATGAGATGATGAGTAAGGTTATGGAGTTACTTCATGAGTTTCAAGACATGTTTCCCATGAAGTTTTCATAAATAAAGGGAATCCTCGGAGATTTAGGAGAGATGAAGATTCCATTGAAACCAGATGCTAAGCCAATCCGACAGCGACCTTATCGGCTGAATCCGCGACACAAAGAAAAGTTCAAGGAAGAACTTGATCGCATGTTGGATGCCAGTATTATTGAACCTGTGGAAGAGTCTAAATGGATCAGTCCTATGGTGGTGCAGGACAAGAAAACAGGCGAATTGCGCATTTGCGTCGACTTGCGAAAGTTAAACGATGCCTGCTTGCATGACCCTTTTTCGACCCCATTTACTAATGAAGTACTTGAAGGAGTGGGTGGCCAGGAGATGCACTCTTTCACTAATGGATTCTCTGGCTACAATCAGATTCACATTGCTAAGGAAGATCACCATAAGACAACTTTTGTTACTGAATGGGGTTGCTTTCAGTACACAGTAATGCTGTTTGCTTTGAAGAATGCACCTGCGATATTCTCTCAGGTTGTTATTGCCGCATTCAAAGATTTTATTCAGAAGTTTTTGCAGGTATATATGGATGATTGGACCATTTATGGATTGATTCATGACCATCTAGCCAATTTGCGGTTAATGCTTGAGCGATGCTGACAGCACCAAATATTGTTGAACTTGAAGAAATGTATTTTCTGTGCACCGTTTGGGATATTGCTGGGTCATATCATGTGTAAGTAGGGATTTTTGGTTGATCCAGCCAAAATTGCACTCATTTTGGGGTTGCAACCGCCAACCATTGTTAAGTAGTTGCACACAACCTTGGGTCATACAGGATATTATCGCAAGTTCATTAGGGGGTATGCTACGATTACTGCCCCTATGGAAAAGTTGTTGAAAAAGGTTGTGGCATTCCAGTGGAGCCTAGAATGTTAGGATAGCTTTGAAATGCTCAAGGCGAAGATGGCGTCCGCCCCAATCTTGGTATTTCCGGACTGGAGTAAGGAGTTCCATGTCCATGTTGATGCTTCATCGATTGCATTAGGGGTTGTATTGGCTCAACCCGGAGAAGGAGACCTTGATCATCCCATTGCTTTTGGCATTCGGAAGCTGTCCTCTGTAGAACGCAATTACACTACCACAGAACGAGAAGGTAGGGCCATGGTTTACGCGCTGCAGAAATTCAGGCACTATTTGTTGGGTGGCCACTTTTAAATGTTTACAGATCATTCTGCATTGAAATACTTGGTCAATAAGCCTGTGTTGGGGGGGAAGAGCTGTTGTTGGATACTTTTGTTTCAAGAGTTTGATTTCGAAGTCATTGTGAAACCGGGGTGGTTGAATGCTAGACCAGACCATTTGTCATGGATTGACACAGGGGAGGAACCGACTAATATGGAAGACGGGTTGCTGAATTCCCAACTATTCCAAGTTGCCACCATGGATCAATATTTTGATGACATCCTTCCATTTCTGGCGACCAACACTGCGCCCGCTAAATTTACCACTACTCAGAAGAAGCAATTGGTTGTCAAGGCTACTGAATTTCAGCTAGTCGCGGGAGAATTGTATAAATTGGGCGCTGATGAGATATTGTGCAGATGTGTCGTGCCGCATGAGCAAGTGCAGATATTGGCTGAGGCACATGGTGGAGTAGCAGGAGGACATTATGGCGGTCAGGAGACTGCCCAGAAGGTACTGCGTGCAAAACTTTGGTGGCCCACATTACATAATGATGCAACAGACTATGCGCGGTCTTGCGATGTTTGTCAGTGAACTGGCAAGCCATCCAGATGAGATGAGATGCTACTGCTACCTCAAGTGACGTTGCAACCATTTGAAAAATGGGCTGTGGATTTTGTCGGGCCAATCACTCCACCAGGGAAACGCACAAGTGCACGGTATATTGTCACGGCGATAGAGTACTTGACCTGATGGGCCGAGCCAACACTTGTAGTTGATTGATCCACCACAACAGTTGCTCAATTTTTGTTTGATCACATTATCACTCATTTTGACTACCCCAAGATATTGCTAAGTGATCAAGGTAGCCACTTTCTTAATCGCACTATCAGCGCATTAACGGAGGAGTTGCATATACAACATAGGAAGAGTACACCCTATCACCCACAGGCGAATGGAACGGTGGAGGCGTTTAACAAGGTGTTGGAGCATGCGTTGACAAAGGTATGCAATGCGAACTGCGATGACTAGGATCTGAAAATCCCAACAGTGTTGTGGGTCTATCGCACCACATGTAAAAGATTGACTGGTCAGACACCTTTTAAGCTAGTATATGGGAAGGACGCAATTATGCTAGTGGAGTACATTGTTCCAAGTCTATGCATTGCCATTGTTATGAGCATGGATGATGTTGCAACATTAGATGAACATCTACCGCAATTGGTGCATCTGGAAGAGGATCGATTTATCGGTGGATTTCACCAAGGGGTGGAGAAGGATCGACAGAAAGCATGGCATGATCGCCACATAAAAAACAAACAGTTTCAGCAAGTGACTTAGTGTTCTTATATGACAACAAGTTTATGAAACATCCAGGAAAGATGTAGATGCACTGGCTGGGTCCATATTGCATCAATAGTATTAATTCGGGTGGAGCAGTTCAGTTGTAGTGGTTGGATGGGGCGATGCTCCCCAAGCTGGTAAATGGTCATAGGTTGAAGCCTTATCGATCGGGCTTGGAGCAGTGCGATGTCTGAGTTGCATGAAAAAAAAGGTGTGTTACAGGTTTCTTGGTGGCAGATGGCGCACCAAAAGAAGAAGGTATGTGGAAGCAAGGAGGGTTCTGTCGCAATTTTGGAGCAGTCGGAGACTCATGGCAGTATTGCGACCAAGACCGATGGGAGATTTTGTTCAAGGATTTTTGTGATGATTACGGAGGATTTGGGGTGTACAAGGCAGTGTTGTGACTACTGTTCCATTAATATTTTGTCACCACTGCCCATCATCCCTATACATGATTGCACCTGACAGATTCGGCTGGATTACCACATGACGACGACATCTTTGCACATGGCACGTTGGGCCAGTATGATCAGCACAATGTGAGGAGATTGCTCACACATCGACACGTGGGATCTTTGGTGACAGCATGGTCACCCCCCCGTTGTGGGTTCACACACGCAGATGAGAGGTGGTGGGGCATCATTCCCACCGCCGTGACCCGGGAATGGTCCGGCTATAAGTAGTCGAGGTAGCTAGTAGTTCACTACAATGAAGTTTTTCTAAAATAGAGTGGTTATGCTGTTTGATTAGTTTGTGAGTTGAGTTGTGAGGAATTCCAAGGATGATGTGGAATGCTTCACTTCGTTTCCCATGGCAACACCCTAGGGGCCATACGAGCCCGAACGACGAGTGTCCCTAAGCGCCTTGATACGGGGGGCGCATTGACACTGTGTTATGTCTGAGCTGAGGGTTAGTCCAACATGGTTAAGTCCGCAGTAGTTGTTCGAAGCATTGTGCTCTTCTCAACCCCTAAGCGGGTTGGGGTGGTAGCTCCCCGCCAACAGTAGGAAACGGTTGCCAATGCAAAACAGATGTGCTAGAGTCATCTGCTAATTTCGCACTGTGGTACTGTTCATCCTCTTTTTCTTCCCATCAGTACCTTTCCAAGAGACTCAAGGATGAGTTTGAAAAGTACATGACAGCAAGTCAAGCGATGACAATTTTAGGTTAAACATATAGACGACGATCAATGTAGCAGAAGGAGTGGGACAACACCGTGTGATCCACACAGCAAGAACAGTTACCGAAACATAGTTCAGTTCAACGGCACTATGTCCAACAATTGACGTGGCTTGAGGGAGAGCCACAAGATTGTGTTGGGGGCCTGTTGGTAGGTGGTTTGATGGGGAAATTTCGCGGTACCGCCAACACTGTGACACATCGGATGAGGGCGCGAAAGGAGTATTTTGTGTTAAAGAATACTGCAGTTGGCGGGTTTTGGGTCACTTGGACCATATATTATGTAATAGTGAGTCAGTTGTACCGCGGTATGTGGGTTTTTGGGGTCATTTGGACCGAGTTAGTTAGATATTGGGTCAATTGTCCATAGTGTCAGTTAGGAAGTCATTTGTAAGTGGACAAGTATTGTAATGGCAGAATCCTATAAATAGATAAGAGTTGTAAGTGTTAGGGGGAGAAGAAGCGAAGGAATAGGAGAATAGAGAAAGAAGAACGATTGTGTACGAGATCTGTGTTTTGCTTCTGGTGAATGATTGCGATAGTAATATAATGATGATGTTTTGGTACGATCTTTGTGCAATGTTGCGATGTATGAATGTTGTTTGATGCAATATCTGCTTACTATTGCTATGATGATAAATGTTGTGATTAAGTAATGTGTTCTATGTTGAATGTGATGAAAAATGCTGCGATGAAGTAATATGTTATAACTCCTTGCCGAATGTTTAAATTTTTTGTTTAAGTACCGCAATAGAGCTAGTCCGTGCAGCCACAACTTTCCTCCTCCCTCAGCGGAAACATGGTTCTGTCTGCTCTTCCTGGACGCCTCAGGTGAGACCTCATCCACTCTGCGGGTGTTGTTGGGTGGGCTCAAACCTTCCCAGGCCGGTGCCCAGGGACACTGCAGTATGTGTCGATAGTGAGGTGAACCCCTATCAACCAAGGTCGCGTTGGACAACAGTTACATGATCATGATCATGCCACCCATCAAATTGAAGACAATTCCTGAGCCAAAAATTGTTTTTTAAAATTTTATTAATAACCATTTTGGTACTTTGGTCCAACTATTTTTTCTAACTCATTGTTTCTCCATATTGTGTGCCTACTGCCACCTCTCTATATCAATGCATAAAATCAACCTCATCTTGGTTTGTGGTTATAGTTGCATGCCATTATTTGTAGTTGCATGCCATTGAGTGTTGTTTAGATTTTTCATGAGTCTGTGACATTCATG